>OY757544.1:30356197-30380227 GCA_963584105.1 Alviniconcha strummeri | reverse complement strand
AGATAGAGACAGACATAGAGAGAGAGACAGAGATAGAGACAGACATAGAGAGAGAGACAGAGATAGAGACAGACATAGAGAGAGAGACAGAGAAAAAAGTCACACTGAGAGAGAGATAGCGAGAGAAAGAACGATAGCGAGAAAGAAAGAGAGAGAGATTGAGGGAGAGGGAGAGAGAGAAAACACATGTTAGGCACATATTACGCTATAAGATGTACAAGACTGCATGGAATGAAACATCACACCCAGAGTCAGTCCACGTTTACCTTTTATCTCATCAAACCATACCAGCCATTCAGTCTCTATATCTATAGTCATGTTTCACACAGCTCACAGAGCCACGGGCAGCACTAGCCTCGTAGTCTATACATATATAATTATGTATATTTCCGTAGCACGGCGCACTCCCGCGTGTGTGTTGTTGTGTATTGTGTTTATTATTTTCGACTCAATATACACACACACAAAGCAATACAGAATTTCAGTTTAGCGCTGATTGAGTCGGAGATAATAACACAATACATAACAACACACACGCGAGAGTGCGCTGTGCTACGGAAGAATGCACATCAACACACACACACACACAAACACACACACACACACACACACACACACACACACACACACACACACACACACACACACACGTGCACGCGTGTGCGCGCAAGAACACGTGCGCGCGGGCACAAACACAGACACACACACACACACACAAGAATGGAAGGAAAAGACAGATTACAGTGTGTCTGGCGAAGGAGTGACAAAACGTGCAGCGAGTGGACCTTTCAACACGTTTTGTTACCACGTAGTGACAAAACGTGCCAGAATGACAAAACGTGCTGACAGTGCATCAAATCTGACACGTTTTGTCACCTTAGTGAACACGTGCCGTGGTGACAGAATGTGCCGCAACAGGCTCCTAATCCCGAGTTATTGAAGTCAAAAGTCCCGCTCTCCCTCCACATATGCGAGAAAGAGCTATTAACTTGTGTTTATTCTCAGATCTGGAAAGACTGTTGTTTTACCAACAATGCAACGCGCGTAACATCGAAAACTCGAATCTGGCTGGACACCGCGTGACAATAGTTCAGTGAGGTTCAAAGTTCGTTGTAAATGTAGCAGATGTCAGTGACCCAATGAACTCTTTGCCATTCGAGATTTTCCTGTCTGCTCATAATTCGGGATTATGATGTGTCTTAATACGGGATTCTAAATATTTTGGAATAGTTTATGGTCTGTAATAGTACATGGGACAGCGTCGGTCCGTAGAATTGTTCGTTTTCTCCTCAGCAGTAGCCTATGTCGGTAACGGCAGCATCAGAGCCGCCATTTTATTCAGCTATTAGGCTGCTTAAAGGGAGAAACATTAGTCTTTTACACAGTTTATACACAGGCGATTAGGCCGGTCGGCTTGCCCTGTTTGAATTTTACACATGCTGATTTCTGTCAGTGTCGCGACCGTTTGGAAGATAAGCCTAAACGCTATGAGGGGGACTGCTCTTCATATATATGGGCCTGATCATTTGTTATAACCCACCATTTATGATGGAGGGGGAAACAAAAAGAAGTAATGCTTATTTAAGTACAGCAAGGGTTGGAAAAGTCAGTGAGGGAGAGAAGGCATAAGTAAGTAAAAGAGAGAGAGAGAGAGAGAGAGAGAGAGAGAGAGAGAGAGAGAGAGAGAGAGAGAGAGAGAGAGAGAGAGAGAGAGAGAGAGAGAGAGAGAGAGAGAGATAGGGGAGAGGAGAAAGAAATGTGATGATCTGGTGAGCCGGTGAGGGAGAGGGGCTGAGGGGAGAAGACAGATGTGATGATCTGGTTAGCAAGTTACAGAGAGAAGGGTGCGGGGGGGGGGGGAGGAATGATCATGGGGGGGGGGGGAGACATGTCCGTGACAAACAAAATATCCGCTTGCTTTGCTTGGATTGAGCAGTGTCGTGGCACGGCGTGTTCACACCGCAAGCAGCGACTGCCAGGTCTGACACAGCGTTCACACATGTAAACTTTCTTATGACAGCGTTCACACATGCAAACTTTCTTATGACAGCGTTCACACATGTAAACTTTCTTATGTCACCCTTCACATGTATAAACTTTCTTATGACAGCGTTCACACATGCAAACTTTCTTATGACAGCGTTCACACATGTAAACTTTTTTATGACAGCGTTCACACATGCACAAATTTCTCATGCCTTTAAAACGTCAGCTGGTGACTGAAACACACGGACAGGCCCTGGTGAACTCGTGCACGGGTTCACCAGAACCTGTCCGTGTGTTTCAGTCACCAGCTGACGTTCTAAAGGCATGAGTTCACCAGGGCCTGTCCGTGTGTTTCAGTCACCAGCTGACGTTGTTGGGACCACGGGACAGCATTGAAAAAGCCAAGGAGGCGGTGGAAGATGTGGACAAGACTTTGCGGGCAGCCGGTCCCCAGAATGCAGCCAAGGACGAGGACATGCCGGAATGCGCCATCTGTTTCTGTCCTATTGAACAGAGGGACTTGTACCGCCTCGAGATCTGCGCCCATCCCTTCTGCACTGGCTGTATCGCCGCTCAGGTCTGTGTGACAGTATTCTGAAGTGTGTCATTCTGCAGGTCTTTGTGACAGTGTTCTAAAAGTGTCATTCTTTAAGTCTGTGTGACTGTGTTCTGAAGCTGACATTCAGCAGGTCACTGTGTGTCAGTGTTCTGAAACTGTCATTCAGCAGATGACTGAGTCAGTGTTCTGAAGCTGTCATTCAGCAGGTCACTGTCAGTGTTCTGAAGCTGTGACATCCTACAGGTCTGTATGGCAGAGTTAGCTCCGAAGATGTGCCACAGATCTGCACTTTGTCAAATGTGTGCAATGTTTCATTCACGTTATTCAGGTAATTTCCATTGTAGCTGTTTCGTCTGGATGGCTGAACGTGTGTATGCTCTTGAGCGATGTTGGTGACACTGACATACATAAACAACACGACGCGGCCGTGATGGAGATGAGAGCTTGTATACATAACCTCACGTGACAAGGTCACAGTGCATAGGTCGCAACAATTACAACAAAAGTATTAGGTTATCTCCCTTGAACCCTTGTTGACTATTCAGCACATCTCCCCCTTTTTCTAACTTTAAGTACAACTTAAATTAAACTTTCCTATAATTGAAACGTTTGTCTCCCAGACAAATCTGCATAAACTAAAGTGTTCGAAACAAATCACGAGATTCACTTCCACGTGAATTTCTGCAAAGCGTTCGTCAGCATGCAATGTTCTCCCGCATGAACGCCTGCACAGCGTTCACAAATGACTATAATTACTTAAACCTTAAATCACTACTAACTATCCAATGACCCAAATTAAAATTCTTAAAATTAAAACTAAAGATCCCAGAATCCGTGACCAGTTAACTCGAACGCTGTGAACAGTGAACGTCTACACAGCTAAATTATAACACTTCCGATCACTTCTGACAATAAAACCAACTTTTACTTCCATTTCACTACCACGTGTGCTTGAAACACAACTAAAATTACAGGACTGTAAGCGTTCTTGCTTACGCGCACACACACACACACACACACACACACACACACACACACACACACACACACACACACACACACACACACACACACACACACACAAATCCTCAGTGAATCTTGCTGGTTTTACCACAACTCGACCACTGCGAGTGTGGTACTGCTCTGTAGAAGGCTGCAGTAACGCAGTCGAAGATCCACGAACAGCTTGTGGAGACTGCCCCAGTGATGGTGACGGTGATGGAGGCTGCCCTGAAGACTGAAGATCAGGTGGTTTCCCCAACAGGGATGGAGACTGCTGACCCTGAAGCTCCTGCCCCATGGACTGGTCAGGAACGAAGGCTTGTACAGGCGTTGTCTCGTTGGCTACGGCTGGACTGCTGTTGATGGTTGTCCGTTGTTGGAGATGCTTCCGATTGCGCCTCAGCTGTCCTCCAGCTGACTGTACAATGTACGAACGAGGCGCACACTGCTGGACCACCTCTGCCGGCTTCCAACCCTTCAGTCCGTCACTCCTGACGAAAACAGAATCGCCTAGGTGAAGCTCTGGGAGAGGCCGTACACCATGATGATGGTCGTAGTTCCGCTTCTGTTTCTGCTTGAACGCTGCATCACGCTCTCGCAGTGTCTCCTGGTTGACAGTACGAGGAGTGAGGGTCCCCGGTAGAGAAGGTAACGTTGTCCGTAGCTGTCTACCGAATGCCAGTTCAGCAGGACTAGCACCCAAGTCCGGAATTGGAGTGGAACGATAGGTCAGAAGAGCGAGGAAAATGTCATCCTGCTTTAAGAGTTCTTTCGCTGTCTTCACAGCTCTTTCTGCCTCTCCGTTTGACTGTGGATAATGAGGGCTGCTAGTCACATGCTGGAAATTCCAATCCACAGAAAAGGTTCTAAATTCTGCTGAACTGAACTGCGTTCCATTGTCTGATATCACTGTTTCTGGAATACCATGGTGTGCGAAATTGTTCTTCATCTTGTTCACCACCGTCCAAGACGTGATTTTTGGCAAGTGTGCAAGATCAATGTACCTTGAATAGTAGTCTACAATGACTAAGTACTGCAGTCCTGTAAACTCACACAAGTCTACGCCCACTTTCTGGAATGGACGATCAGGCAATGATGAAGGCAACATTGGTTCTCTTGTTTGCGACGGCCGTTTCTCTAGACAGTGTCCACAGGTGACGACTCGGTCCTGAATGTCCTTGCTGACATGTGGCCACCACACTGACTGGTTTGCATGTTCTCGACACTTGGTGATTCCCATGTGTCCATCGTGAATCCATTCCAGAATCACTTTCCTTAGGGTATAAGGGATTACGATCCTGTCTCCCTTAACCAACAGTACGTTGCAAACACTTCGCTCGCCTCTGATAGCGAAAAGGTCTCTTGCAGCTAACCTGACATCTTGTTTGTATGTCGGCCACCCTGTGACTGTGGACTCGAGAGATGTCTTGAGGTTGATGTCCTTCGTTTCCTCTCGGACTTGGTCAAGTTTTGCATCTGAGACAGGCCATGATGATGTGATTGCATTCACATGTAGATCCACGTCCTCTGAAAGTTGTGTACTGTCCTCAGCTTTCATTGGGTTTCTTGAAAGCATGTCAACCACTGTCATGTTCTTTCCAGGAACGTACTCAGCTACAGGCTTGTAATGCATGAGTCGCATCAACATTCGCTGGCAGCGCAAGGGTGTTTGGGACAAATCCTTGCTGTTGATCAGCGACACCAGGGGTTTGTGGTCGGTCTGTGTAGAGTACGAACGTCTCTAAACCCACAAGGTACCTGTCGAACCTCTCACATGCCCACACTGAAGCGAGGCACTCTTTCTTCAATCTGTGCATGGTGAGTTTCTGCTTTGGTCAATGTCCTGGAACAATAGGCGACTGGACGCAGACCCTCTTCATGTTCCTGCAACAGGACACCACCCAAGCCGTAGCTGCTAGCATCAGCATTGACGAATGTCGGTTTGGCAGGATCAAAGTACGCCAGTGTAGGGGTTGTAGTGAGCATCTCCTTCACTTTGGCGAATGCAGCGGCTTGTTCTGGTCCCCACGTCCAAACAGTTTCCTTCACCAGCAGATCGTTCAGAGGTCGAAGAACGGATGACAGGTGCGGCAAGTACCTGCCCAGGTAGTTCACCATACCCAGATAGCGTCTGAGTTCAGCAACATCTGTTGGCTCTGTCATGTTGGCCATTGCTGCGATCTTCGAGGCATCAGCACGAACACCATCCTTGCTGATGATATGTCCCAGAAAGGTGATCTCTGACTTCCTGTACTCACACATCTCAGGATGGAGTTGAAGACCAGCTTCTTTCAGTCTCTTGAACACACGACCCAGTAGCAGTTCATGCTCTTCCATGGTGTAAGTATGACACAATATGTCATCAAAGTAACAGATCACGCCATCAATGCCACGCAACAGTTCAGTCATTGTTCTCTGAAAAATCTCAAGACGCTTCATGAAGTACCTCCCGAAAGGAGTGATGGACGTCGTCAACTTGGCTGTTTCTGGATCCAGCGGTATCTGCCAGAAACCAGAGGCTGCGTCCAATTTGGAGAACACCGAGGAGCCACGTAGCTGGTGTACGATCTCATCAACAGTGGGAATGACGTAACCTTCTCTCTCAACACTCTGATTGAGCTTCTTCAAATCGACACAAATGCGAACGTCACCTGGTGGTTTGAACACTGGTACGATTGGTGACATCCACTCTGTCGGTTCTGTCACTTCCTCAATCACACCATTGTCTTTCATGCGCTTTAGTTCTTTCTCAACCTTACCTAACAGCGGTATTGGAATCCTTCTTGCTGTGGTAACACTCTATGGTCTGGCATCACTTTTCAGTTTGACCTTCACTGGTTCACATTTGACTTCACTGAACACTGAACCCACTCTTTTGACCAAGTTCATAGCACTGGCAGTTTCTCTGCTAAGCAAACTGTCTGTCTCGCTATCAATCACAAAGATTTTCACTGGAATGTTCTTTGTAGTTGCAGTTTCAAACTGTCCGAGCACTTTCATCACACCTCCTGGGCTATGAAGAACAAGGTTTGTTGGCTGAAGCGTAGGCTTACGTGTGAAGCTGTCGTGCGTACGTTAACTGACAACATTCACATCAGCCTCAGTATCTATCTTGAATGACATATTCCGTCCACACAAACCCAGTGTTACTCGCCATGGGTTTTCACTGCCCCCACCTACGGAGTCAACAAAGTATGCTCCGTACGCCTGTGGTTGAGAATCAGCTTCAACTTCACTAACAGTCATTGTTTTACAACAACGTGCAAAATGCGAGGATTTCTGACATTTGTGACATTTTTGTCCCTTCGCTGGACAGTTCCCCGTATCGTGCTTTGTACCACACCTTGTACACAACTGTGTGTTACATGTGCCTGTGCCTGTGTGCTTGGATTTAGCCCTACGACTAGGCCTACCACCACGTGTGAATCGGTGCTGTCCGCGAGAAAAGGAGTCAACTGCAGCAGCAGCACCTTGTCTCTGCTTCTTAACAAGTTCATGTTGTTTTGCAATTGTCACTGCTTTGTCAAGAGTGAGGTCACTTTCAAGCTGCAATTTCTGAGAAAGTTCTTGATCCTGTATCCCTAGGACGAGTCTATTCCTAATAGTCTCTTCTTTCTCGGCAAACTGTGCATGCTCTGACAACTCAAAGAGGCTTCTAACGTACTCCTCTACACTTTCGCCCTCTCTTTGACTTTGTTTATGAAACGTTACTCTCTCGTGAATGATGCTGACTTGTGGTACAAAGTGAGTGTTAAACTTTTCTAACACTGTATCAAAGTTCTTGCCTTCCTCTTCACTCAGGTTGAACTGGCTGAAAACTCTTTAAGCATCCAACCCAATACAGTAAATAAGGCTTGAGACCTGAATTTCTCCATCTTCTTTGTTGAGTTTCGATGCTACTCGAAATCATAAAAATCTTTCGCGCCATTCCGGCCATCAGCTGGCTGATGAAAACTGAATTTCTCCGGCGGCTTGAACGCCATCGTAAAGAATATCAGTACTCAGTCAGCACTGTCACTTAAAGTTTCTTCTGACACCATGTTTCGTCTGGATGGCTGAGCGTGTGTCTGCTCTTGGGCGATGTTGGTGACACTGACATACATAAACAACACGACTCGGCCAAGATGGAGATGAGAGCTTGTATTCATAACCTCACGTGACAAGGTCACAGTGCATAGGTCGCAACAATTACAACAAAAGTATTAGGTTATCTCCCTTGAACCCTTGTTGATTATTCAACACAATAGTCAATAATGTTTGTTACTTGGTTCAGTTGACGTTTCTGGCTCGTTTTGCAGGTGACCAACGCCATCAAGGACCACAACCTGCCTGTCGAATGCTGTCAGGAAACGTGTGGCCGCCCCTTGGCTCGTCGAGACTTCATCTACCTGTCTCGTAAGGGTCATTTCAAAACCCCTGATCTCGTCGCCCCCGCGCTCTCTGCCTACGTCTTGGACAGTCGCGGCAAGGCTCGTTTCTGCGCCACTCCTGACTGCCCAATGGTGTACCTCGTTACAAGCGAAGACCAGGCCCATGTGTTCCTTTGCCCGGAATGCGAGACGGGAACGTGCACGGCGTGTCACGAGAAAGAGCACGAGGGAATGACATGCAAAGCGCTCCGCCGCTGCCTGGAAGCAGGTGGAGGACTTAGTGACTGGGTGCGGGAAGACCCCAGCAACAGAAAGGCGTGTCCGGGGTGCAGTAATATCCTGGAGAAAACAGGAGGCTGTAAGAAGATGCACTGCAAGGTTTGCGGCATCATCTTCTGCTGGGTGTGTCTGCAAAGATTTGCGTCTGCTGACAAGTGCTATGACCATCTGACCAGTAATCATGGCGGGATCTTCTGAATGGAGCATCACTGTATGGTGATCAGTATTGTTCCTGCTGCTAGGTTTTGTACATGTACACGTCTTATTCCTCCTGCTACATTTTGTATTGTAGCGGGAGAGCTGTGCAAGCTAGCTCGAGTTACGGGCCCTGAGTTCCCCCACCCCTTCTCTCCAGTCGGACGCTGCTTGCCAGCGACTGGCTGGTGCCGCGCGGTGCGGTATAAAAGACAGTGCCTGCCAGGTTTCTGTACCATGTGCTGAAAAGTGCTGGTCAACCCCTACCCCCCGAGTTTACATGCTGAAAAAGTGTGTTGCTCTTCCCTTAGTTATTAGAAGACCTATGCTGCAAAGTGTGGGCACGCATGTTTGGTAATTAAGAGACCTGTGCTGCAAAGTGCGGGCACGCATGTTTGGTAATTAAGAGACCTGTGCTGCAAAGTGCGGGCACGCATGTTTCGTAATTAAGAGACCTGTGCTGCAAAGTGCGGGCACGCATGTTTGGTAATTAAGAGACCTGTGCTGCAAAGTGTGGGCACGCATGTTTGGTAATTAAGAGACCTGTGCTGCAAAGTGCGGGCACGCATGTTTGGTAATTAAGAGACCTGTGCTGCAAAGTGCGGGCACGCATGTTTGGTAATTAAGAGACCTGTGCTGCAAAGTGCGGGCACGCATGTTTGGTAATTAAGAGACCTGTGCTGCAAAGTGTGGGCACGCATGTTTGGTAATTAAGAGACCTGTGCTGCAAAGTGTGGGCACGCATGTTTGGTAATTAAGAGACCTGTGCTGCAAAGTGCGGGCACGCATGTTTGGTAATTAAGAGACCTGTGCTGCAAAGTGTGGGCACGCATGTTTAGTAATTAAGAGACCTGTGCTGCAAAGTGTGGGCACGCATGTTTTAGTTATTAAGAGACCTGTGCTGCAAAGTGCGGGCACGCATGTTAAGTTATTAGAAGACTTGTGCTGCAAAGTGCGAGCATTAGTTAAGTTTATGTTTGTTTGTTTTCTTGTGCTGCAAAGTGCAAGTATTAGTTAAGTTAATGCAAGGGTGCGGCTTATTTTTGTAGGTAATTGGTACTGAGCCTATGTTGGTAGCTAACTTAGTTAGCTATGGTTTAGTGCGTAGGTTAGACATAGTCGTGCGTCGGTTTGGTTTGCTCTTGTGTGTACTGTATGTGTAACATGCGGTAGTGTAAATAAAACTGTATGCATTTCTTTATTTGGTTCGTCACTATAATGGGAGTATGTACTGAGACGGAGTGTGGTCAGTGCGCGCGTTTGTGAGCGTGCCTCAGTGTTTTCGTCATGTTGGTACATGTGTACAACTTCTGTCTCCACTTATCTTTTGTCTAGTGTCTGTTTTAAGTGGCATAAGTGCATAGTGAAACGGCACACCTACCTCTGAGGAGCGGACAAACAACCAAACACTAACACAGGGTTTTTTCTGGATACCAAGGTCGGTCGATTGTAGTGATTTTGAACACAACGCGAGGAACTTGACATTGAAAGGCACACTACATGAGGATGACTAGAGACAATGGTTTATTCCAGTGTGAGTGTCTCTCCTTGGCAATCTCCAGCCTCCCCCTGAACCTAAAATGAGGAACGGGCCGCAGGTCCGGTTACAAAAAGTGGTGCCGTGACTCAGGATATCGCACGTGTTTGGTACTGCTGAGCTGGGGCGCTTGGATCGCCAGCCTGCAGCGTTTTCACTGCGCACAGCTGCCATTTGTGTCTTTGTGTCTGTGTGTGCATAATGGGTGCGGTGTTAGGCTTCCTTAGGCTGTTAGTGCCAAGCTGGTTGGTACAGAACAGGACTGCTACGAGACAGTCAAGAAGAAGAGGAAGCAGACGTAGCACTGTGACTTCTATTTCCCATAGCGGCAGCAGCAGTTGCGATGATTGTTCGTTTAGTAGCTGTTACAGTCGTTCTCACGGGCATAGATCCATTGGTGTTCGCAGGGATAGAAGTATGGGTAACAGTACGTTTTTGAATCACAGTCTTGCACACAGGAAAGAGAGGGTTCCTGACGTGTTCACGGGTACGAAAGGTAGTCTGAAAGATTGGCTTCGTCACTTCGAAACCTGTGCCAGATGGAATGGTTGGGATTACGCCGAGAGGGGCGTCAATCTTGCTATGTCACTCAGGGGTAATGCTCAGCAGGTGCTTGGCGAACTTAGTGTGCATGAGTTAGAAGACTTTGATGCGATCAAAGCAGCTCTAGAAAGAAGGTTCGATCCTGCTGAGAAAGAAAACCTCCATCGTGTGGAGTTCAGATCAAGGTTCAAGAAGAAGGGCGAGAGCGTGACTGAGTATGGGTTCGCTCTGAATCGCATTGCTTCTGATGCATACCCTAGGATGCCCCCGGAGGCTAGGGAGACGATCGTGATCGATCAGTTTGTTAGTGGACTTCCGTCGAAGGATTTGAGGAGGCATGTCCAGTTCCATCATCCGTCATCCATCCATGAGGCGATAGCGTTGGCTAGTGAGTTCGAGTCTTTCGAAGAAAGGTTTGACGGGAGAAAACCAGAAAATACGGAGAAGGGAAACGGCACTAGTATTAGAAGCATCAGCGAAAAGGACTCAGGGCATGAGGAGTTGCTGAAGGTTTTTCAGAGTCTGAGCAAGCAGGTAGCTGAGTCGCTGGACAAAGTTACCAAAGCCGTGGGTCAGATTAGTGGAAATAAAAGCAGAAACGGTTCAGTAGTTTGTTTTCGGTGTAATGAGAAGGGTCACTACTCTAGGCAGTGCCCAACTACCGCACCAGAGCAAACAGGGAGTAAGAAGGCTTCGAACGAAAACGCGCCAGGCAAGGAAAACTGGCGAGGGCCGGGGTTCCAGCGGTCGGACACTCGGCCCGCCATCTGACAGGTGTTGATAACTCTCCTAATGGGATGGAGACGGGACCGCGTACGTGTGTTTTGTTAACGACCGGATGCTATGTCGTGCCAGTAAGGATAGGGGCAGGCGTGGTTGAGTTTTTAGTTGATAGCGGGTCAGCTGCCACGGTCCTTAGCGCTGCAGCATTTGAGACGGCAGAGAGAGATACGCGAGCTGTACTGAGGGAAAGTAAGCTTAATCTTTGTACAGCTAGCGGACAGAATTTGGACATTCGGGGCGAGACGACTTTAGAGTTGGGAATAGGTGACCAAACTTTTCGACACAGGGTAGTGGTTGGGGACATAGGAAACTCAGCAGGTATCCTGGGTACAGATTTTATGCAGAAACATGGTTGTCTGTTGGACTTGGCACAGGGTACTATGCAGATAGGAACGCAAGTGGTTCAGCTGAAGAGAGAGGCAGTAGACACGTGTGCGAGAGTGCAAGTGTGTGACACCGTCATTGTACCGCCTAGGTGCGAGGCGTTTGTTAAAGGGTCTCTTCTTCAGGCCAGTTTTGGGGAAAAGACTGACGGACTGCTGGAAGGTCTAGATACTTTTAAAAGCGAGACTAGTCTTGAGGTCCCCAGGTGTTTGGTTCACGTGACGAAAAATGAGGTGTTTGTTCCTGTCACTAACCTATCTGATAGGGAAGTGACAGTCAAAGCAGATACTGTCATTGCTACCGTAGAAACGGCGGTTTCCTTAAATTCCTTGTCGCAAGAGCGTGAAGAAAAGGAAAGGCTTTATTTTGATCAGCTTCCTAGTCATCTTGAAAGTTTGGCCACTAAGTTGTCTCCAAGGGTCAGTGAGAAAACAAAAGGAGAAGTGAGGGACACTCTTATTGAGTTCCAAGATGTTTTCATGTGCCCAGATACTCAGCTCGGTAGGACGGGAAAGGTCCGACATACTATCGACACTGCAAACAGTAAGCCTGTTAAGCTACCCCCTCGACGTCTGCCAATGGCCCAGAGAGAGGTCGTTGATAGAGAGTTGGAAAAGATGCTCAAAGAAGATATTATAGAGCCTAGTGATAGCCCGTGGGCGGCAAATGTTGTCTTGGTCAAAAAGAAAGATGGGTCTGTTAGGTTTTGTGTAGACTACAGAAAACTGAATGAGTGCACAAAGAAAGATGCCTACCCTTTGCCCCACATTGGGGATTCACTTGATGCATTGTCGGGTTCATGCTGGTTTTCAACTTTGGACTTAGCTCAAGGTTTCTACCAGGTAGAAATGGACGAGAATGACAAACAAAAGACTGCGTTCGCAACGCACAGAGGACTTTTCCAGTTCAAGGTGATGCCCTTCGGTCTCTGTAACAGTCCTGCGACTTTTGAGAGGCTGATGGAATTAGTCCTAAGTGGTGTTCTCTTTGAGAGGTGTCTAGTCTACATTGACGATGTCATTTGTTTCGGAAAGACAGAGGAGGAGGCATTGTATAACCTCAGGGTTGTACTGCAGAAGTTTAGAGATGCAAATCTCAAGCTGAAACCCTCCAAGTGTTCATTGTTCCAGGATGAATGTACCTTTTTAGGGCATACAGTCGCACGTGAGGGGACGACTTGCGAAAAGTCGAAAGTTGAAGCTGTGGCGAGCTGGCCTGTGCCGACTTGTGTTTCAGAGGTTCGTTCGTTCCTGGGAACTGCGTCGTACTACCGAAAGTACATTCAGGGCTTTGCCGATATAGCTAGCCCGTTGACAAACTTGACAAAGAAGAACCAGAAGTTTGTTTGGACTGAGAAGTGTCAGAACGCTTTTGAAAGACTGAAGGAAGCACTAGTCTCTGCTCCAGTCTTAGCATACCCTACTAGGGAGGGTAAGTTTGTTCTTGACACTGATGCAAGCGCGACTGCGATTGGCGCAGTCCTGTCACAGATTCAAGACGGGGAAGAGAAAGTCATTGCCTATGCAAGCTGTGCTTTGTCCAGTTCCAGGCAAAATTACTGTACGACGTACAGAGAGCTGTACGCCGTAGTGAGATTCGTGAAGTACTTTTCTCATTACCTGTGGGGAAGGCCGTTTTTGGTTCGCAGCGACCATAGTTCGCTGAAATGGTTAAAGAACTTTAAGCAGCCGGAGGGGATGGTAGCTAGGTGGATAGCTACTCTGGACACCTATGACTTCCAGATAGAGCACCGGAAAGGTGCGTCACATGGTAATGCCGATGGGTTGTCCCGGATCCCAAGAAGATGTTGTCAGAGGGAAGAGTGCAGACAGTGCACTCAGAAGCAAGTGAGGGTAGTAACACGTTCGCAAGCACGTGGCCGAGACTTAGCTGACAAGGGTGTAGCTAGCGGTACGCAGAGGAACGCTGACTCGTGTTCGCGCGAGGAAGTCCCGCGAGTTGACCCCGAGGTCACTAGTCGAGGTGATGCTACTGGGAAGGGGAAAGATGTACTGGTCAGAGCAGACAAGGCGGTTCAGAGTAATTCTGCTTCATGGTCAAATGAAGATGCCCCTGAGTCTTTTCAGTCTTTTACATTCGATCCTGATGTACAGGGAGGTAGTGGTGGTACTTTCCTATTGGATAGGAAGAGGGTGGAACAGTGTGTTCAGACAGAGGCTGTAACCAAGGGAGTGGGTAACAGTAAGTCTGATTGTGTTCCTGGGGTACCAAAGTCTAGTCCCTGTAAAAGTAACTGGTTTTCTGTCTGGTCTCATGAGGAGCTCGAAGGGTTCCAGCAGAAAGATCCAGTGACGAGCACTCTACTGAGTCTGAAGTCTAGAGGGGAGAAACCCCCGAAGACAGAGATCTCAAAGTATAGCACTGCTATCAGAACACTCATAGCTCAGTGGGATAATCTGAGAGTAGTGGATGGGTTGCTATACGTTGTGTCAGAGAAAAGTTTTACTCAGGAAGAAGTACTGCTACTGGTAGCCCCGGCTGGGGTTAGACAGAAGGTGTTGAATATGTCGCATGATGCTAAGACGGCTGGTCACCTTGGCCGTGACAGAACACTAGCAAACGTAAAGCGTCACGTGTACTGGCCAGGAATGGCCGACGATGTTGCCAGGTGGTGTAGACAGTGTGACATGTGTGCACGAAGGAAACCAGGTCCGGGAAGGGCTAAACTTCCTATGCAACATGTGAATGTAGGCATGCCGCTCGAAAGAGTCGCAATCGACATTTTGGGTCCTTTGCCGATGTCTCACGATGGCTATGAGTACATAATGGTGGTTGAAGATTACTACACAAAGTATGCAGAGGCATACAGCCTTGTTGATCACACAGCCCAGACTGTAGGGGATAAACTTCTTACAGAATTCATCTGTAGGTTTGGAGTCCCATTGACCATTCATACTGATCAAGGTAGAGAGTTTGAGTCTCGTTTGTTTCAACATCTGTGTGAAGCCTTAGGTGCGGACAAGACTAGAACTACCCCTTACCACCCACAGAGTGATTGTATGGTGGAGAGACAGAACCGCACGATACAGCAAATGCTGTCAGCCTATGTTAATGAGAGGCGAGATGATTGGAGTGATCACTTAGACCTGATCATGATGGCCTACAGATCGTCTGTCCATCAGTCCACTCAGTGCACTCCGAACTTGATCATGTTTGGGAGAGAGGTCAACCTCCCCTTGACTGTTCAACTTGGTGTGTTTCCCACCGGAGACAGGCCGCAATGTCCTGTAGAGTACGTAGAGTGGGTTCAGAACACCTTAGAAAGAGTTTTCCGTTTTGTGAAACTGAACACTGAGTCAAGTGTACATAAACAGAAACACTATTATGATAGAAACTGCAAGACAAGAGAAGTAGAACCAGGGATGTGGGTGTGGAGATGGTACCCGCCAAAGGCGAAGGAAAAATTAGGTCTAGGGTGGACAGGTCCCTTTAAGGTCGTAGAGAAGATAGGAGAAAGTGCCATTAGGATTATGAGGGACGGCAAAGTGCTGGTTGTTCACATTAACGATGTTAAACCTTATGAAGGAAGGGAACAGCCAGGTAGCGAAGAAGAGAGTGAAAGTGAACGGCTGGAGTGTGTGAGTGAGAGCGAAGATGGAGAAAATAATGGGGACGAGGGAGACGTGCGGTCTTCTCCCGTTAAAACTAGAACTGGGAGGGAGGTTAAGGCCCCCAGGAGATACTCTCCTTACCCATCATCCTCGTGAACATCATCACCTCGCCCTCAGCATCATTGGAGTGGAGCCAGTCATCGACGAACGGCAGAGTTCGGATGGTAAAGGGTGCAGACGGCGGCTCTGCTAACGACCCTTTGTCTCCGCCACCCTCACCATCTTCATTGTCATCAGGGTGTAGTCGGCGGCTCTGCTGACAGCCCTCATCAAACTCCGCATCGATCTCCAGTACCAGCAGGGTGCAGTCGGCGGCTCTGCTGACGGCCCTTTCAGTGTCTCCGCCACCCTCACCACCATCTTCATCGTCACCAGGGTGCAGTCGGCGGCTCTGCTGACGGCCCAGTCGTCATTTCTGCGGCTGCCTATCGCTACGTAACCTTGGTTAGACCGCCACAAGACCGTGAAAAGAGTTTGAGATATCCTTCAAACGATGATGAAGGAAGGAAACAAAATGAACTCTCTGATGTTGTTTCTTACTGAATACTGGTTTTCTTTTGGGATGCATGATATGTATATTGTACTATACAACATTGCTTCATGTTTTTCTGCAGGTTTGTTTGCTTTGGTAACCTGTAATTTGACTAGTCACTCACTTTGTGATTGTATTCTCTTATTTTGATTGTAACCTTTTACTTGTTCAATCGAATTTTGTTCTTATTATTCAAACTGCCATGACGTTAGCATTTGTTCAATACGTTAACGTTTATGCTGTTTCGTGAATACTCAGTTGTTTGGTTGAATACTGAGGTGCTGTTGACTACGGGATTGAAATGTTTTATAGTTGATTGTTATGTTTCTTGTTGACTTGATGATTCCGTTTTGTTGTTGTTGACGACTAATGTGACAGGCACATTAGGTCTAAGGAGGGGGGAGTGTAGCGGGAGAGCTGTGCAAGCTAGCTCGAGTTACGGGCCCTGAGTTCCCCCACCCCTTCTCTCCAGTCGGACGCTGCTTGCCAGCGACTGGCTGGTGCCGCGCGGTGCGGTATAAAAGACTGCCTGCCAGGTTTCTGTACCATGTGCTGAAAAGTGCTGGTCAACCCCTACCCCCCGAGTTTACATGCTGAAAAAGTGTGTTGCTCTTCCCTTAGTTATTAGAAGACCTATGCTGCAAAGTGTGGGCACGCATGTTTGGTAATTAAGAGACCTGTGCTGCAAAGTGCGGGCACGCATGTTTGGTAATTAAGAGACCTGTGCTGCAAAGTGCGGGCACGCATGTTTCGTAATTAAGAGACCTGTGCTGCAAAGTGCGGGCACGCATGTTTGGTAATTAAGAGACCTGTGCTGCAAAGTGTGGGCACGCATGTTTGGTAATTAAGAGACCTGTGCTGCAAAGTGCGGGCACGCATGTTTGGTAATTAAGAGACCTGTGCTGCAAAGTGCGGGCACGCATGTTTCGTAATTAAGAGACCTGTGCTGCAAAGTGCGGGCACGCATGTTTGGTAATTAAGAGACCTGTGCTGCAAAGTGTGGGCACGCATGTTTGGTAATTAAGAGACCTGTGCTGCAAAGTGCGGGCACGCATGTTTGGTAATTAAGAGACCTGTGCTGCAAAGTGCGGGCACGCATGTTTCGTAATTAAGAGACCTGTGCTGCAAAGTGCGGGCACGCATGTTTGGTAATTAAGAGACCTGTGCTGCAAAGTGTGGGCACGCATGTTTAGTAATTAAGAGACCTGTGCTGCAAAGTGTGGGCACGCATGTTTTAGTTATTAAGAGACCTGTGCTGCAAAGTGCGGGCACGCATGTTAAGTTATTAGAAGACTTGTGCTGCAAAGTGCGAGCATTAGTTAAGTTTATGTTTGTTTGTTTTCTTGTGCTGCAAAGTGCAAGTATTAGTTAAGTTAATGCAAGGGTGCGGCTTATTTTTGTAGGTAATTGGTACTGAGCCTATGTTGGTAGCTAACTTAGTTAGCTATGGTTTAGTGCGTAGGTTAGACATAGTCGTGCGTCGGTTTGGTTTGCTCTTGTGTGTACTGTATGTGTAACATGCGGTAGTGTAAATAAAACTGTATGCATTTCTTTATTTGGTTCGTCACTATAATGGGAGTATGTACTGAGACGGAGTGTGGTCAGTGCGCGCGTTTGTGAGCGTGCCTCAGTGTTTTCGTCATGTTGGTACATGTGTACAACTTCTGTCTCCACTTATCTTTTGTCTAGTGTCTGTTTTAAGTGGCATAAGTGCATAGTGAAACGGCACACCTACCTCTGAGGAGCGGACAAACAACCAAACACTAACACAGGGTTTTTTCTGGATACCAAGGTCGGTCGATTGTAGTGATTTTGAACACAACGCGAGGAACTTGACATTGAAAGGCACACTACATGAGGATGACTAGAGACAATGGTTTATTCCAGTGTGAGTGTCTCTCCTTGGCAATCTCCAGCCTCCCCCTGAACCTAAAATGAGGAACGGGCCGCAGGTCCGGTTACAGTATATATTCACACAAGTAGACGCTTTTGTGTGCAAATGAACAATTAGCAGTCAGACGCTGGAACTTTGTATTAAGGTGTTCCATCTGCTGCACACTGTGTTTCTTCACATCTTTCGCTGTAACAACTATGAAGATGAAAAGAAACTGCCATTTGTTCCTAAAAGTTGGTCAAGAGAAAGAGGTTTTGTTTATCACACACATTTCTTTTGTCACTATTTGTGGAAGCAATTATCATCAGATCCATAAACTAAAAATGTTATAATGTACTTGTGGAAAAATTGTGAAAAACTGCTTTGTTCTTGTTTTGTTTCTTTCTCTCTTTCTTACGAATCAGGCAAAAGCAAGACTTGTGCTCTCAATGCTGATAGACTGGCCAATGCCCGAAAGGGACGCCGGGGTGTCTCACGTTACTCTCCTGTCTGACACTCCTGACCGTAGTGGGGAATCAGGTATCCCTTTAATCATGTATCCCTTTAATCAGGTATCCCTTTCCTATCTCCTCTCTCGCCTCCTGCCGAGGCGTCTTGTTTTTTCTGCCTTGTAATTGTTTTAACTATTTTCTTCTGCTTCCCCGAAGGGAGCCCGTGGATGTCTGATGTTTCCCTCCTGTCTGAAGTCTCAGGGCTGTCATTTGATTCCCCTTTCCTATCTCCTCTCTTCTTCTTTTTTTTTCTTCTTTTTTTTTTTCTTTCTTTTTTCTTCTTCTGCCTAGGCCTCTTGCTCTTTCTGTCTTGTCATTTTTCTGCTAATGGTCCATTCTCCTGACTTTTTTTTCCAAAAAAACTCAAATATTTTTCGTTAAGGGTTAGGCATTTTTGTATGGTTCTTGTTGAGCAGCTAGGAGATGATAGTTGGTAGGTGGTATGTGCAGCTTGCTGCCTTATGGCACTAGTATTTGCCATTATGCATTTATACAACATTTTTTACTTTTATATTGTGTCTGTCTATTCCTTTTTTATATTTTTCTTTCACCTCGTATCGATAAATTAGATGGAATGGTCGACGATACCAGCATGTCCTAGCCTTATGTGCTTTTTTAACAGGGGTAATATTGAAGGGACTAACTCTTCGTAAATTTGTGTCTGATATTTGTGTATGTTTGTTTTATGTTTGCGAAGTGATTGGTTTTGTAGATTGACTTGACAGAGGGTTGATATATATGTGAGAAGAGTTTAGAAATGTGTATTTGCTTATGACATGAGTTTGACTGTCATGATGTGACCCTGTGTGGTTGACAGGACATTAAAATCCAATTACTACTACTACTACTACTACTACTACTACTTTTTCTGCTTGTTTTGCGAGTGGTAGATTTTCCAGATTGGTTTCCTCCAGAAAAAGATACATAATTTTTGTCCAGATATAGACTTTTATGTACGGCTCTTGTTCAGCAGTTAGAAGATGACAGTTGGCAGGTGGTCCGTGCAGCTTGCTGTCATTTGGCACTGGTGTTTACCTTTGTGATTTTATGTATTAGTGAGTTCTTAGTTGTTGGTGGTGGTTATTTTTTTTCTTTTTTTTTTCTTTCTTTCTTTCTTTCTTTCTTTCTTTCTTTCTTCTTTTTTTGTTTTTTGTTTTTTGTTTTGTTTGTTTGTTTGTTTGTTTGTTTGTTTGTTTGTTTTGTTTTGTTTTTAACAGTACATTTTTTTCAATCTGCTATCAATCTGCTATAAATTAATCAGACGGAATGGTCGACGATAGCAGTGTGTTTTGTCCTTATGCTCTTTTAGCAACTGCAATAATGGACTGATTAACTCCTCGAAACTTTGAAATTGGTGTTTACGTATGTATGTAATGTTTTAGATTTTTGTGCCATGTACGGATTAATTCTGTAGACTTAACTATAGAAAGATTTAGAAGAAGAAGATTCGAAAAGAGTTTAGAAATGTACATTTGTTGATGACAGAGTTTGATTGACCTAAGTGACCCTGTGTGGTTAACAGGATGTTAAAATGAAATTGCTAACTGCTGACTAGCTGTGCCTATTTAATTCAGTCTGTAGTATAGTGATGCAATGTGCAAATTTGGATACCTGCCGCTTCTGAAGCAGGAGTTGCATGTACTGTGGAAGGACAAGGGGACAGCCACTACTTGTTGACATGGACGGGCTTCTCCTTACCACCCCGTCCTTCCCACCCCCCACCCCCACCCCCCACCCCCGGTAGTGCCTGGCATGGAGAGGATGACGCAACAACACACACCCTCACTGACGCTTGTGCTGACATTACCGGCAAACAAACTCCCGTACGCCAACAGAAGATATGGACTGTAAATGTACTGGAAATAGTCATAGCCCCCCCCCCCCCTTCCCCGTGCCACACACACATTCACTTACACCCCCTCCCCCTCCCTCCCCAACTCATTGGTATTCTGTGGACAACGTGTGACACATACTGTGCAGGTGAGCGCACAAGGATCAAACAGAACGGACACTGGAACAAAATGACCTCACTAAGATCAGACAGAATGGACATTGGAACAAAATGACCGTACTACGATCAAACGTAACGAACAATATGACAAAAAGTGACCGTACTTTTATTAGACATAACAAACAGAAATGCCATTCCAAAAAGAAAAAGTGAGCAAAATTATCCCATTAGGGTCAAACAGAACAAATATTATTACCAGGTCACCGTAGTATGACCAGACAGAACAAATGTTATTACCAGATCACCGCAGTATGACCAAACAGAACAAATATTACCACCAGATCACCGCAGTATGACCACACAGAACAAATATTACTACCAGATCACCGCAGTATGACCACACAGAACAAATATTACCACCAGATCACCGCAGTATGACCAAACAGAACAAATATTACCACCAGATCACCGCAGTATGACCAAACAGAAAAAATATTACCACCAGATCACCGCAGTATGACCAAACAGAACAAATATTACTACCAGATCACCGCAGTATGACCAAACAGAACAAACGTTACGGCTAGGTGACCAGACTACGTTCAAACAAGAGGAAACAGAGACGGAGACACAGAGAGAAAAAGACGGAGACACAGAGAGACAAAGACGGGGACACAGAGAGACAAAAAAGAAGAAGAAAGAAGACACAAAGAGACAAAGACGGAGACACGTGCACAGTGAGACAAAGACGGAGACTCAAAGAAACAAAGGCGGAGACACAGAGACAAAGACAGAGGCGGAGACACAAGGAGACAAAGACGGAGACACAAGGACGGAGACACAGAGACAAAGACGGAGACACAAAGACGGAGATACAGAGAGACAAAGACGGAGACGCAGAGAGACAAAGAGACACAGAGAGACAAAGAGACACAGAGAAACAAAGACGGAGACAAAGAGAAACAAAGAACTAGACAAAGACTGAGACGCAGAGGGACAAAGACGGAAACACAGAGAGACTAAGACAGATACACAGAGAAACAAAGACGGAGACACAGAGAAACAAAGACGGAGACACAGAGAAACAAAGACGGAGACACCGAGAGACAAAGACGGATACATACGCAGGCACAGAGAGACAAAGATGGAGACACAGAGAGACAAAGACGGACACACAGATAAAGATATTAGACGGAAAATAAATAACACTGAGAAATTTCTATGTACGATTTACATGTCTCCGATTTTTAGGGTCTGGAGCAAGAGAAAGTTGCAGTTTGGAAAGGAACAGAGAAGGGGAAAAAATCAGTTTATTAATGTTACGCTTTGTGTGATATACTTTGTGTAATGGAATGTACTGTCAGATCATTAATTAAGGTAATACAAAATATATCTTATAAAAATAATTTTATATCTTATAAAAACGCCTCAACAATTAACTACTTGCTTTTTGTTGATGTTTTGTTTCGTTTTTGTACACTTCGACCAAAAATAAAATCGCGATTTTTTAAATAAATGTTTACTGCTAATGAAAGAGTGTTGGCTGGTGTGCTGTCTCTCTGTCTAGTCCTTCGTCGACCTGGGACCTGGCCTGTAGGCTGATTGGTGACTACAACCGGACCCTGGCCCTTAGCTGTGCAGAGTTCAGCGTTGTGCTCTGAGCTCCGCCTCTTTCCTCTCACGCTTTCCACCTGTCCATTCTCCGGTTGCTTTACGATATTTAACGCCCAGACAACGCAAAGGTCATGTCAGTGAGGAAAACGACTTAACCCCTTCATTGCCTCAGCCTGTCAAATGTCCGGGCTGAAAAGTGCTCACATACACGCCCGCAAAGAGTATATTTGATGGTCCTATAACAAATCTCACTTTCAGTACTGTGTATATTCACAGAAACCTTTCACCTGCTCATGCGTAGGCGGCAGAAACGCCTTCATGGTTTCAGTTTTGGCACTTTTATTGGTCGTTTTACGAATGATGGCGGGGCAAACATGGCAGTGTACGGTTAATTGTCTAATCACACTGAAAAGTCCAGTCCACTGTGTGACACGTCCATTTACGGTTGGAAAAGACGGAGGAAATGAAGCTTCATAAAGGGAGAAGACAGTGAAAAATTCGGCAGGCAGGGACCCTGACGACATGTAGGTCACACAAAGCTATACTAATTATTACAAGATGCCCCAGACTTAACAGGAAGAATCTTTGATAGCTCTGAGATCTGAGGTGAGGATACCGTGATTTCTGCGTCCACAATACCCCTTTGCCCCCCCCCCCCAAAATAAAATAAAATATAATAATATATATATAAATAACCGCGCTCTGTTCATCCATGAAAACGACTCTGTTGAGGAACTTAATTACCATATGGCACACTGGCGTCGCATCCGGGAGCTGCGCGACTCTCACCAGCTCTCATCCACTCACACCAGGGACACTGGTACAAGCGCGGACTTCGGAGCTGCGAGACCAGAGCAGGGATTGGAGCGATTTATGGCCGGCCTTAAACAGGTCCGGGGCGTGAAGAACATCGACAGGAGTCAGTGCTTAGATTGATGCCTTCTGGTGATATTGCTTCCCGTTCGCCTCTCTTCGCTCACTGGGTCGATTTGCAGACGAAGACAAAAGTGCACTGGGCAGAGCAGAAGACATTTTGCCGCCTACGGGTTGTGAACTGGCCCCATAGTCCCCAGTACGCCCATTTCAGTCGGACCTTTCGCCCTAGGCACAGCAGAGAGAAGAGGAAGAAGAACAAAGAAGCAGAACAAACAAAGAAACAAAAGCTGCCAGCAGGAAAAAGGGCCACAAATAAATACTGTCAAAGCGTATAATATCATAGGGTACGAAGCGAAAACATTATTTAAAATCTCGACAAACAAGGGAGTTAATTAGGACTAGGAAGCTATCACACATAAGACAGAACCTATTTTTTATTCAAGACAGTACATAGTGCTTTGATCTCGAAACAGGCTCAACATCTCAACACACAAATACACACATTTACATGTTAGCTAATCTGAAACAACGAGTCCCAGAGTGCCTATATTTACTGGTTCATGGAATCAACATACAAGGGAGTTAATTAGCGTTCGAAAGCCGTCACATAAACACAACAAAGACCCGAGTTGCTTGGAGCAACCTTCGCCTGGAGTGCGGGTATATAAACTCCACCACATCCTCTAAAAAGGTTCCAGGCGAGATCAAAAGATCAAGAGATCTAGAGGAGGGAGGTGGAGCTGGACCTTCAAGTTAGCCCAGAAGAGATCTTGAGTAGGGAGGTGGAGCTGGGCTGCGAAAGTTGGACTTCTTTCGCTTCGAGTTGTTCCTCAACAGCAGTGCAACGGACATTGTCCTTGTGACACTGCCCAAGCACGGCAGTTGAAACAGCAATTGCGCAGTGCACAAGTCGCTGGGCAATGGCGAGGGGACACCGCCTTAACACTTCCATTGTTCTGGCGGCGGTCCACGGTCTCTCCGGTCTTTTTCGGGCGGTATCCGCGGTCCAGCCTTCACTCTTTTGTCCCCTCCCCCCCCCCGCCCCCCCCCCACCCCCCCGTCCCCGTCCCTAATAAGCCACCTCGTTTCTGTGGACGTAAAGCAATATGGTCCACATCCTTTAAAAATGATACACTCCAATGGCATTGGCAAACTGCACCCTTCATTCTAGGCCCACTCGGCGACTGTTAAATAAGCTGAATAAAATTTGAATAAAAATTCTATAATCAATAGAAATTCAACTCAATCAGCAGTTGGAATGAAAATTCTGTTCAATAAAAAATATATAATTTTTTTAAAAGGTCGTGAATAAAAATTGGTTCTGTGTGGCGAGTGTGGCTACACTAGAGGGTATAAATAGAGCAGCGTGCATACAAATCAGGCACATAAGTTCCAGACGACA
>OY757544.1:30331875-30341875 GCA_963584105.1 Alviniconcha strummeri | reverse complement strand
AGCTTCAGTCCCGCCTTGATAGGCCTTGATCAGCTTCAGTCCCGCCTTGATAGGCCTTGATCAGCTTCAGTCCCGCCTTGATAGGCCTTGATCAGCTTCAGTCCCGCCTTGATAGGCCTTGATCAGCTTCAGTCCCGCCTTGATAGGCATTGATCAGCTTCAGCGGAGCAGAGGGAGGGGTGGGATGGAGAGTGGAGGGAGGGGTGGGATGGGAAGTGGAGGCAGAGGTGGGATGGGGAGTGGAGGGAGAGGTGGGATGGGGAGTGGAGGGAGGGGTGGGATTGGAAGTGGAGGCAGAGGTGGGATGGGGAGTGGAGGGAGAGGTGGGATGGGGAGTGGAGGGAGGGGTGGGATGGCGAGTGGAGGGAGGGGTGGGATGGAGAGTGGAGGGAGAGGTGGGATGGCGAGTGGAGGGAGGGGTGGGATGGGGAGTGGAGGGATGGGTGGGATGGGGAGTGGAGGGGGAGGTGGGATGGAGAGTGGAGGGAGGGGTGGGATGGGTAGTGGAGGGAGAGGTGGGATGGGGAGTGGAGGGAGGGGTGGGATGGAGGTCGCGGTAATCCTTTTATTTTCTTCTTTCGAAGCTTCTTTTTTTTATCTGCATCAAAGGTCATCTGTTCGAAACTGTTTTTATCACAATCCTATTTCAGCTCATTGTCTAAAGGTTGTTTTTGTTGTTTGTTTTTTTTTGTGTGTGTGTGTGTGTGTGTGTGTGTGTGTGTGTGTGTGTGTGTGTGTGTGTGTGTGTGTGTGTGTGTGTTCCTGCATACATCTTCGTTATTATTATTGATTATAGCTAGTTAATCAGATCTAAACGGTCAAAACCGATGGCATGCCAACATTCTTCCGAGCACTGGACACGACATATTTCCTTGTGAACGTGTGCTTGGACAATAAATATTCGGATTCTAATTCTGAAAACAACATAGATCAACTAAAAACAGAAAAGTATCTTAGCTCTCCAAAAAAAATTAATCGTTTTTCACCGTTAAACTGTTGTTTAAGTGTTGTTTTGTACCTTGATAAAGGGGATTACCCAAACAATTCGTGTGTTGTGGTTTGTTCTAATAACTAGCGTTCTTTTGAACATTTTAAGTGTTTGGATCTTGTTTTAGAACGCTAGCAATTATTCTTGTTTCAGATTTTCTTTTTCTCAGCAATCAGATGCATACAAACACACGAATCTCCATTAATTTTGCTCCAGCATGTTATGTCTTACGCCACTTCCGTACAGAAGCATGACAAAATCGTGTCTATGTGACAAACAAAAACAATCACAAACAAAACACTATCACATCTTGCTTTGTTCCTAATTCACTTTCGAATTATAGACGAAGCGGTATCATGTGAACTGATCATTTCTCCTGCTGACTTGGGAAAACATCAATGTGAAACTTTGAAAATGCCTGGGTTGGCATCTCTGAGACTTTGTTTTTCTTTTCTCAGACCTGCTAGTGATCTGACAAAGGACATAATTATCACAATATCACCAGAGATAAAGGCTTCAGAAAACGTAGTGTTGGTTATTAGCTGGAACAAAAAGGAGCGGGGACGCGTCATCGACGTCACACATGTTTGAAGGGACACAAGAGCAAAAAGGTAAATCACATGACATACGAGTAAATGCAAGTTCAGTAAATTGCACCCAGGACACACAGAAATGAAAACAAAACACTAAGAACAATCACAGTTTCACTTAGCACAAATTAGGCCTAAGCAGGAGGCAACAAAGCAGTGATAGGTTCATTTGGAGCAAAGACAGCACACGTGGACTCGACTGACCAAATGTGCGTCACGGTAGCTGAGATCAATCATCTTCAGATACGGGTCATTCTCCTGAAAACTGGGCCAAAGAGGGTGCCGCTTTCCCGATAAAATAAAAATTAAACTAAAACATGAAACTTTTTAAACTGCCGCTATATTTCTGATGTAATGTGCTTGGAGAAATAAGGGAAATGCCACAGTGGTAAAATTTTCATGGCCGCCATTTGTGACATGGCTTTGGGAAGGTTAGCTGATCGCAGATATTTCCTTGGAATCGTTCATGATTGAATAAAAACAGGTTTCATGAGAAAGAAGGAGGCCAGTTCTTACACACAAATGGTATTTATTGTGTGTTGCTTGCTATTAACAGCTCCAAACAAAGGAAAGATAATCAATGTCTCGCACGTTACCGATGGTGTCTTCTGAGTGTGTATCACAATATTGTGACTTGTTTTTCATCAGCTTAGTTGATAACCACATTTCACTTTATTTTCAATGCTTGTTTGATGAAAAAAGGGTAGATGCGAAATAAATTACAGTCATTTCTTCAAGGGGTGGTTGACGTGGTGTCTTACAATGGTGTAACGTGCGAGCACACAAAATAATTATTTCTGCCTGTACCATTGACTTTCGACCTACCCTAACGTACCAGTCCACATCAGCTGACTTGCGGCAGCAACGTTTGACCTCTTTTTGCGCTGTGTGTGGTATATTATTTTACTAGAAAAGGGAAATCACTGTGGTGTCTTCAGGGGTGGGGGATGTATCGGTCGTGATACATATTTGTTCCCACTCGGCTGAGTGTTTGTTTGCAATCTCTTGTAACCAAACTTGGTACTGTGGTGCACCACCATCAGGCGAAAAAAAAAAGGGATTCTATCTTCATGGTCAAGGTCACAGTGTGGGCTTATATAATCAAAATGTGACAGTTTCTACTATGTTTTATTAGTCTAAACCAGTGAGTTTTTTGCAACCAAACTCAATTTGAATGTAGATTATCATAAGCAAAGAAGTGTCCAGTGAAAATGTTGGATTGCTGTGTTCAAGGTCAATGCCACAGCCAAGGTTAAAAGTTTCAGTTAATGTTAGTTTGGATGATATTTTATACCTCGCTGAACCATTTGTAACCAAACCCAGTATGGCCAGACATCATTATAAGCCAGAATATCATATGCGAAAAATGGGTTTCTATCTTCAAGGTCAAGGTCACAGTAACTGAATTTCGGTTCATACAATCAAATATGACTATTTCTATTATATGTTCTGAACTGTTGATTTTTGGTGGCGACCAACTTAGTTTGACAGTGCATGTTCATAAGCTGGAGTGTCTTGTGAAAAGATTGCTTTGCTGTATTCAAGGTCAAGGTCACAGTGAAGGTTCTGAACTTCAGTGAATATTTGCCCGTACAATATCTCTGATCTGTCAAACTTAGTATGGTGATGTATCATCATCAGCCAGAGTATCATTCAGAAATATCATTTTGCGATGTTCAAGATCAAAGCCACAATCGTTTCTACTAGATCTTCAGAAATACTGAAACTTTTGCAATCCAAATTAGATTGATGGTACATCATCACAAGACAAGGTAAGACACCGTGAAAAGATTTTCTTGCTTTTACACAGGGCGTGAGACAGAGAATATGGCTTGGTGGATTGTGGACTAGATTGCTGCTACTCTTGGCTATCCCGATATCTAAAGCAGGGGTCAGTACCGGTTCCAATCAAGAAAATGTGGAAAGAACATTGCTTTTGTAATGAATATACTTGTTTATTAAACTGTTTGGTCATTGGTTCAAGTGTGTTATTCTTATATCCTTTTGTACTTGTGATGATGTCCACATAACATGTGAGACAAATTACTAATTAAGTGTGATTGGTTATTAACTTTGGAAAGCAAGAAACAAATATCCCTCTGACATGTCTGCTTATATATAGACCAAGTTAGTGCAATGCATCCCCTCCCCCTCCTCCAAATTACTTTGGGAAAAAGAAAAAGAAAAAAATAAGGAAAAGAAATGTGTCACCTATTTCGTGCATGTCTGTACTTCGAAGAAATTTTAAACCAAAATCGTTAAAGAGGCAGGACAACTTTGTTTTTAAATGTCTGAAGTGACAGATATTCCTTTATTAATTAGGAAATGTTGTATAATAAAAAGAAATAAAAAGACAAGAGTCAAACTGACCACTGAGCCGACTCTATTCATGCATTTCTGGTGTCTTCTGTAACACGCGAGACATTGACCTATGACGTAACATATGCACATTTAACCAAGTTCCTGTCACCCTGTCAATTTATGTCTTATATTTATGTACACAAGAGATGTCATACTTTCATTTCCAAATAATAGCATTAACAAATTCACACTCTGAATTTTTACCCTCTATGTCACAATTTTGACCAGTTTTCAGGAGAATGACCCATATACACCAACAAAGAAAGTGACGTCTAATGTCGTCTGACGGAGTCCTGCAGATTGCCAATTTGTATTCCCCAAGAGCTGGCAACAAGAAATTGACATCTGCTGCCAGAGTCCTGCAGATTGGCCACGTCATTCCATCAGAGCTTGGAACGTCATCATTAGATACATACACCAACAAAGAAAGTGACGTCTGACTCGGTAGATCGTCCACTTTATTTCCCCAGAGCTGTGAGTTCCTGAAGCCAAACACCCGTCTGGTGGCAGCAGCAACACCTAACGTTGGCGAAATATCTACATAATGTTGCCAAGACAACCATTCTGTTTTCCTGAGCCGTGGAATCTTTAACGTGTGCAAACCTGTTCAGACAGGACCTCAGTTTCCCATTTGATCCAAAAAACCAGACGGTGAGTCCACCACCTGAGTGTAAGGAGTGACTGACTGACTGACTGACTGACTGACTGACTGACTGACTGACTGACTGACTGACTGACTGACTGACTGACTGACTGACTGACCCTTATTACGCAAAGGTAAAGGTTTAGGCACGAATGTCTTTCGGGCAACCTGTCCTTCATACGGTTACAACACAACCAAATGATACAACAAAACTTCGAAATAATAATAAATGAGTGAGAGATCTCTGCTGTCCGAACCGGGACTCGAACCCTAGACCTCTCCATCATAAGTCCAAGTTTTACGTCTTCGCCACTCGACTTGGACTTCACCCCACCCTCACCCCACCCCTCCAGTCACTCACACGAACATAAACATAAACCCAGCCTTGGGTGTTTGAAAGACTGAGTGTTTAGGTGTGGGAGTCCACAGACATATTGTACGTGCCTCAGAGAGGGAAAGGTTTGCTGTGGACTACGGCCTCAGAGCATATATATGCGCGGTATGATCAACAACAAAAGCGTCTACAAACATTTTCCGTCATCACTGACAGGCGTGTAGAAAGGGCCCAGTCAGTCATCACTAAGTGACGGGCGTGTAGAAAGGGCCCAGTCAGTCATCACTAAGTGACAGGCGTGTAGAAAGGGCCCAGTCAGTCATCACTAACTAACAGGCGTGTAGAAAGGACCCAGGAAACGATAACCAGCCGAGACTAACTGGTCAGCTGAAGAACAGTTACGAGTCAGGAGTTATCAACAAATAATATAACGGGCCATTCAAACAAAAGCTTATGAGTACGCGGTAGTCATCTGAGAGTGATTAGCAATTTTAACCAAACGGATGAGTCTTATATAGTGAGCAGTTGAGATAGAGGGTTACGTATGTGTGTGTGTAGTGGATGGGGAGGGGGGGGGCGGCGAACGAGTACTCGATAATCAGCTGATGGCCAACTGGCGGCTGACAAATCGTTTGTGAGCAAAGCAGAACAAAGTCTGCAGGGGTCATGTTGAGCATTACCGCACAGTCTGATCAGTCATCAACACTGAAAACACTCACACACACAGCGCGGGCCAGTAAAACAAGGTTCTAGCGATTCAGCTGGTTAGTAAAATGAGACAGACACACACAAACACAATTCTTCTCTTCTCTTCTCTTTCTAAATATAACCCCTAGCGACGCAACAGCTAGCTGGGGTGCCGCCTAGCTGCAAGCATCCAACTTTCAACTCTTGCCACATTCAGACATACTCGTTGTCTATACCATCTTACACCCCCACCGCCTTCCCCCGACATCCGTTTTGAGACAAGATCTAATTCGATATGCCAAGCTCCAGTTCCCCGATCTTTCTGTGTAGTTTCGGGCAACGGAAACTGTCGAGTGTATTCGATACTGGGGACTGGGGAATGGAAGTAATCAAATGCGGAATTTGTGTTCTGATTTTTGTCAGTGTATTGGGTGCGCACGCGAGTGTAAGTGCGTTTCTTTATGGCAGTAAAAAGGTCACCCAGGATACCTTACCAGTGCAGTAGCGACCACTCGTGTTTTTACTGTTTAATAATAATAATAATAATAGGGAACTTATGGAGTGCTTTCGGAGACTCAAACCGCTTTACAACTTAAAAGAGAAACATATATAATGCGCAAGCACCCATAATTATAAAAATCACTGGTATATAAACAAGCAAACAAAACATTAAGAAACATTTTGATACAAAGCCTAGCAACACACACACACATAAGATCGCATGCGCACGTGTGCACACACACACACACACACACACACACACACACACACACACACACACACACACACACACACACACACACACACACACACACACACACACACACACACACACACGGCCGAGAGTGATGTTGGTTTACAAGGCAAAACCCCACTGAAAGAACAGCCCTAGGCTTTATAAGTTCGATAAAAACTCAAGCGTCGATGAAAAAGGTGTGGTGTTTTGTTCAAAATCTTTTTAACTAAAAAAAAATGAAAGAAAAAAGACAAGAACGTTTTTCTCGATGTCCACTGAGGTTGGCAGTTCTATAAATAAACACACATGTTTTCATGAAGATAAATTAAGTCCATCGTTGGGAATAAAAGGCTAAAATGAATGGACAAGTTTGTTTGCATGCACATTAATCATAAAACCGATTAGCAAAACAAATTAACATAAGAAAAATGAATGATTACTAAAAATGTTTCCATAGTTAACTCAAGTGTATCACATTTGTTGACCTGTTTCTCTTATCCATCAGCACAATCGCCTGTATGCCAGGAGAGTCGGTATCGCTATCATTATTATTATTATTAGACGAACGGCTTTACTGGAGTTCCATTACTTCCAGTGTTTGAGGGCAGCTGTTTCATCTTCAGTCGTAATGTACTCTTTGATTACTGCCCATCGTGCAAGCACTCTCGGTGTCTTTTTGTGTGTGTACCTTTTAATGTACTCTTTCATACTGCCCATTATAGAAACACTCTTGGTCTGATGTGTGCATGTGTGTGTGTGTGTGTGTGTGTGTGTGTGTGTGCGTGCGCGCGCGCGCGCGCGCGTCCCTGCGTGTTTCAGTCCCTGCTGTTGTATATACAATTACAGGTTACTTTATACAGTGAGAACCAACACACACACACGCACGCACACACACACACACACACACACACACACACACACACACACACACACACACACACACACACACACACACACACACACACACAAACACACACACACACACACTCTACACTAAACTGATGCTGAAGAATGTTCAGCATGTGTTTGATGTAAAGCATGAATTAAACTTGTAAGCGATCAGCCTTTTTAACCACTCACCAGCTGAGATAGAATGTGAAACAGAACCGAGTTGACTAACAGAGATCTGAAAATGAGATCAAAACACACAAAACATTCAAAGAAACGCTTATTTAATGAGACAATACAAAATAACGGGACACTTTACGGGGTAGGCTGTTTTTTTTATTTTTATTTTTTTATGTCGGCCTCAGTCTCGCGTTTGATGTGGGAAACCAAACCAAAAGCTACGTGAGATTTCAATCTTTTGCCATTCGTTTCTTTGCAGAATAGCTGTGCGTTTGGGCCTGCAAAGGGGGTCTACCCCGATGTGCACGTTGTTTTATATATTCCCCTTAAACTAAACTCTCTTCTTAACCCTTTGCGTGCTGTTATCTTTCTACTCACCAGACGACAAATAAAAACACGTATCAGGATGACGATTAGAAGATGCAAGTCAGCGATCAGCATCAGATTCTTGCGCTGAAGCCATTGTTCATACATGAACAGTCACACAAAAGCTCATTACAAACAGAGCAACCGAATCATCCTTTGCAGAATATGTACTCTTAATTATAACACAGAACACGACGGCAATATGCCGGTTAGAAGTCTGCAGACGAAGAACAAGTGCATCTTGTAAAGTCCGGACAACGGTGACGACTTGGCGACCAGCAGACAGGCAAGACAGCAGTAACGCAACGACAAAACGGTAACAACTGTCTTTATGAAAATATTTGTCACCGAGGCCCTGATTCCCGTGCCCTTATTTCCGCTGAAATTTCCAAACACGTATTTTATTTTCTACGTGTTTTTGTCCCCCAGCTGACGGGCCTTGTTTGCACAAAACGTTCAAAAGACACCCTTTCAAAGAACCAAACTGCTCAAACTGTATTCTTCCTCCAGCAGAAGGGGTCAAGTTAAAGACCCACAGTGTCTCGATCCGCTCAGTGTGCGTGTTCCCACACCACAATCAGTTGACACGCATCAGTTAACAACTGACTGGTCTTACTCTCTGATGTGGCCATCGCTACTTCAAAGTTCTAAAGATCCACTCAGGATTCACAAGTCACACCTTCTTGTGGTATTCGTTACTTGACTGTTCTTGAGTCTGCAGAATATTTAAAGAAACGCACGGAAATGTGTGATGCGATCCTCGTCATCGTATTTGATTTATTGAGAATACAGAATTCCAGGCAAAAAATCTTTTTAACATCATTAAGAGCAGATATATAAGACCATATAGTCTTTGTGTGTTTGTGACTTAACGGATCGTAAGGGCACACGAAACTGCCAAGACACTTCTGTGGCGCTGTCCTATTCCCCGCCACACTCCATGCAGCAGGCTATTCTGGTGCCGTTTTTCTACTGTCATCCTCACACAGCACAGCACTGACCACAAAACACACACACACACACACACACACACACACACACACACACACACACACACACACACACACACACACACACACACACACACACACAGAACTTCTCTGTTGCGATTCTGTCGTCAAGTAATATTCCTTATTCCACACAGCACCCGTAAAACAACAACTTCCCTAATGCGCTTCCATCGTCTCTTTAGGCCTGTAAATATTCCACACAATAATCGTAAAATGCTTCTCAATTTATTTATTTTTTAAATTTGGTTCCATCGTCGGTAGTAAATCATTCCTTGTTCCACTCGATACTTGCAAAACACATTTGACTGATCGGATTATATTGTCACTTTTACCTAGTCTTTGTTCCACATGATACTCGCAAACCACACATGCAGTTATCATTCTCTGATCGGATCATATCGCCACTTTTAAACTAAACCTTGTTCCACATGATGCTCACAAACACACTTCTCTGATAGGAACATAATGCCACTTTTAAAGCAGTCCTTGTTGATGACGATGGTCACAAGACACAGACCTCTATGGTCTGATCATAATGCCGGGTTTAAAGTAGTCCTTGTTGCTGACGATGGTCACAAGACACAGACCTCTATGGTCTGATCATAATGCCAGGTTTAAAGTAGTCCTTGTTGCAGACGATGGTCATAAGACACAGACCTCTCTCACTCGGTCCTCGTCCCCCTCGCTGTGCGTGTTGTCACAACAGTGCACCCTCAAGTCCCCGCCGCCATACCTGAGTGGAATGACGTCCGGGTAGGACATCACGGCCCTCCGGGTGTCGACCTGGCTGTCGCACAACCCCGCTCCACCCACGCCCCTCCCTCGGCGGCAGCGGGCCAAGTTGGTCCGGCGGCAGGAGCAGTTCTTGTGCCTGCAGATAGCCAGCAGGCGACCGTCCGAATGCGCATGCGTGCCGCTGGAGACGAAGGTGGAGCAAGAGGCCTGTCGGTTGACGGACACCTTGAAGTAGGATTCCTTGGTGGACTGGTGGCCCAGCGTCTTCAGCCGCCACCCGCCACCCGCCGCGCCCACCCTCTCCTCCAAGGAAGCGGAGAACTTGGAGGAGGCCTCCGCGTCGTTGTCCAGGTGGAAGTGGTTGCAGCGCTCGCTGGGCCGGCGCTTCCGGTGGGCGTTGGGTGCGCGCGCTGTCCCCTGCCCGCGAACTTGGCCTTGAGCTTGTAGAAGGGCGGCAGCGAGTGGAGGTGGAGGCAGCAGCG
>OY757544.1:30320675-30325675 GCA_963584105.1 Alviniconcha strummeri | reverse complement strand
TGTTGTTGTTGTAGGTGATCATGATGCTGTTGTTGACGATTATCTTGCTTTTCCCCTTCGTTGTCTTCATCTCCTCGTCCTCTGCGTCCTCCTTCTTCCGCTTCTTCTTCTTCAGTCAGCGACTTAAAAGTCTTGTAACACTTTGGATACTGACTGACGGGGGTAACAATAAGTAGGCGTTTTTAGACGGATAGTAAGTGCGGGCATTCTCCTGTTAGAAATGATGTTGTTGATGTGATTCATCGTGGGTCTCTGCTCGATTACCTGATTGCTGTTGATATGATTCCTCGTGGGTCTCTGGTTACCTGACTGTTGATGTGATTGATAGTGGGTCTCTGTTTGGTTACCTGATTGTTGATGTGACTGATCGTGGGTCTCTGTTTGGTTACCCGATTGTTGTTGATATGACTGATCGTGGGTCTTTGGTTGGTTACCTGATTGTTGTTGATATGATTGATCGTGGGTCTTTGATTATCTGATTGTTGATGTGATTGTCTCTCTGTTGATCGTGGGTCTCTGTTTTGGTTACCTGATTGTTGAGATGATTGATCGTGGGTCTCTGTTTTGGTTACCTGACACGTAAAATAGATGGCTCTGGACGGTGAGTAGCTCAGCCGTCCATTGATGCGGTTGAACGTATAACGTCATCAGCCGTTGAGCATGATAAGGCGCCCAGCACAGGAAAAACGCCACCACCACAGCCACTGCAACAAAGTAACCTATAACGTCACACCACAGCCACTGCAACAAAGTAACCTATAACGTCACACCTATAACGTCACAACCTATAACGTCACACCACAGCCACTGCAACAAAGTAACCTATAACGTCACACCTATAACGTCACAACCTATAACGTCACACCACAGCCACTGCAACAAAGTACCCTATAACGTCACACCTATAACGTCACAACCTATAACGTCACACCACAGCCACTGCAACAAAGTAACCTATAACGTCACACCACAATGAACATAAAGTAGCGTATAATGTTATCAGCAGCTGGGAGTGGCAAACACACACACACACACACACACACACACACACACACACACACACACACACACACACACACACACACACACACAATGTAGTACCCAAACCGTTGAAAATAAAGTAACAATTAAATAGCTACGTCAGTCTCCTCAACATCAGAGCGCGAGAATTGACGTCAATCCGGATTCTGCGCACAGTCAAACAATAATTGTATACGTCATGCAGCCTCTGTGTTAGGGGTAAAACGTCGCTGCAACGGCCACTGTTCAAAACGTCATCAAACGCCAGAACAAAAACGGCGCCCATCTGCGCCAGAAAAAAAACGAACCAGAAACACTGATACAAAACCAGACTTCTCGGATCCTGCTAGACTATATTTTTATTCTGTTATTACATCCCGGACCGGACCCCGAGTATCAGAAGAAGAACTCTACATAAATTAATTCAAACGACAGCACCGTTGCAAAATGTCCTCTCTCTCTCTCTCTCTCTCTCTCTCTCTCTCTCTCTCTCTCTCTCTCTCTCTCTCTCTCTCTCTCTCTCTCTCTCTCTCTCTCTTTCTCGGTTGGGCCGTGAAATTGATTTTTCTGGAGGCGCGTACGAAAGAGATAGAGCATCCAGCCTGGCGCGAAGAAGCAGTACCGGGATTCATGCACGTCGGGCTTCTTCCCAAAGATTATTAAACATTCATGAGACGTTTCGTTCAAAAACGTCCTTGAAAAAAAAAAAAAAGTAAGCAAAAAATCTTTCTTGTCAAATTCTCGTAATCTATAGTTATCTGAGCCAAAACTGAAATGCGCAAAGCAAAAACGTTAAATGCCTTGCCGGAAGACTTGTGAAACAAGGCATGCCTTGCTGGAAGAATCGTGAGAAAAGGCGTGAGTGTTTTTGCAAAACTAACCACCAGCATGCACATGAATTCCCTGGAGCTCAACACTCCGCCTCCTCATCCATTGAACTTGCATAGAAATCAGGATCGCTCGTGCTTATTGCGATAAGGATGTGGAATGCAAACCATAGCCTAGATTAATAGTGCCCCTAAGGCGTTCCCAGAGTAATGCCCCGTGAATGGTCAATGCAAACTATTGCCTGGCTAGTATTGCCACTGACGAGTTCCCAGAGTAATGCCCCTTCCTTCGTGGATGTTGAATGCAAACTATAGCCTGACCTTGCTCGTCCCGTTAGAGGGATGGGCCTTGACCTTTTCAAGGACACAGCCCATCTCTGATTACCCCTTCGCCTTACCCAAGCCATTCAAAGCTGGAGTCGCGGTAGCTAAGACGCTGGGCTCGCTATCGGGATTTCGGGTTCGAATCCCAGTTTGCACAGCAGGAACAAGGGGTGGGGTGTGGCTGAGTTGTGTGAACGTCGTGTCGACAAGCCAGGCGCGATACTGACGCGGGTTCAAGTCCCCGGTGCGGCAAGGAATTTTGCTTCCAGATTCAATTTTCGGTGCAGACTCTCTTACGGTGGTCGTACAACCTGCTGTGTGCAGTCGCATGCATCAGCATCTGTGCACATATTAAAAATCCTGAACATAGGCATCACATCTTGTGAGCCGGTTTGGCCGAGCGGTAAGGCGTTAGGCCGGTAAGCAGAGGGACTCGGTTTGAATCCGCTTCGGCTCTCCTTTCTCTTCGGAAGTTGTGGTCTGTGGACATTGTTTTGTAACTTTGTCCCTCACAGTTAATGAAACATTAAAATGGCTCTCATCGCAGCCCATCTTAATGCAGGAATCATTCTGGTGGTGACAGTGTAGCGATAGGTGCATAACCTCACTCTTGCCTCACTTCCATACCCTCTCCCCGTCCCTAATAAGCCTTATGGTTTCTGCGGATGTTAAGCACCACGTTTACTTACTTACATCATACCATTGTTTGGACATACGAAAGCACTGCACACACAGGTAGAAATGTGTAGCGCTGCTCTTGCGGCTGCTGTAGCCTTACCCAGGTAAGGTGACCCGAATCTTACGTAAGGAATCAAATCCAATTTAAAAATGAGATTCCCCTTCTCTCTTTCCTTCCTTTGACGAAAGTGGACTCAGCGTCTAGTACTTGTGTACAGACGAAACCCCGCGGCCCTGCGTACACAGTACAGAGTTTGTGGCAGTGTAGTAATGTCGTGTAATGTAAAAGAGTATTTATAAAGTAGTTGCACCTAACGTTAGCGCGAAGCGCACAATACAAAAACAATAAAGTCGACAAAACATACACAGATCCCCCCCCCACCCCACCCCCCACCCCTCACTTCTACCCTTTCGTAGTAACACTGCTCTGGCAAACAAAGCTGTAAAGACCCCACCCGCAGGAGTTGACCGGATGGCTGGCGCCATCATGCGACAGCTGGCTTTCCCCCGGAAAATCCACCAAGTTCGCTCTGGAATTACTCCGGATGGAACAGTAAGCCTGGGGCGTACAAAACTGGCCAGTAGTTCAGAAATGAAACCTTTTCTGACCCGTCGTCGCACTCGCTCACCTAGCATACGCAGCACGGCTCTCCTGGCGCGTGCTGCCGCCGTCTTGGCGGGCTGCGACTGGCCGACGATGGAGGAGGCAATCTCCTTCCTGCGCAGCTTCATCCCGATCAACACGTACATCACGGTGATCACCGACATGGGCAGCACGAAGAAGGCGAAGGTAGAGATCTGGAACACGTATCTCATCCTCTCGTGCCACTTGTGCGGAATGCTACACAGCAGCGAATCCGGAACGGGTTTGCCATCACGTGGGTCCGTGACGAAGTAGAAGAGCCGGGTGTGGATTGGATAAGGCAGCGCGCAGGCGCAGGAGATGATCCAAATGGAGCAGATGCACTTGGACTGCGCGCGAGCGCGCTGCAGGTGCGCTGGCCCCGGATGGGATGGCAGATGGCCAGGTAGCGCTCTATGGTGAATCCGGTGATGGTCAGCACGGTGGCGTAGGAGGTGGTCTCCATGAGGAACGTCTTGAACAGGCAGAACTGCATGCCGAAGTGCCAGGGGTAGGCCTCCCAGATCGAGAACAGTTCCGGCGGAAGTGCTGGAAAACAGAAAGAATCAAAGACCTTTTAAAACGATGCCCCACTGAACCAGACTACAGCGGACCCCGATATCAAGCACCACCTTCGTTAAAGACCACCGTCCATCCTGCGACCGCCCGCAGTCTTAAGACCATTCCTCCCTCTTGCGGCCACCCCGCACTCTTAATAAAATGCCCACCTCTTCAGACCACTCTCCTCCCTAAGACCACCCTCCTTCTTAAGTCCATCCTCCTTAAGACCACCCTCCTTCTTTTTAAGACCCTCCTCCTTAAGACCACCCTCCTTCTTAAGACCCTCCTCCTTAAGACCACCCTCCTTCTTAAGACCATCCTCCTTAAGACCACCCTCCTTCTTAAGACCATCCTCCTTAAGACAACCGCAGATGCACGTCAGTCCAAAAGTACAAAACAAACAACAACAAAAAACATGGTTACATACATACTAAAACAATACACACACACACACACACACACACACACACACACACACACACACACACACACACACACACACACACACACACACACACACACACACACACACACACACACATGTATGTATATATATATGCATGCACACCGTTCAGTACCCACCCCCACCCCATTTCTCCCTCACTCACTCACACAAGATAGCCAGTCCTTCACTCACTCACTCACTCGCCAAAAATCAGCCAGCAAGGGCTGCATGAACGGAGTGTTTATTAGTGTAAAACAAGGATGTGTATAAAATAGATGATAAAATTATGGTGATGAAGGGTAATAAAGAATCGGAACGGGTCGCCTCGCGAGGTGTTTAAGGCATATCACTCCCTCAGTTCGGCGAGCGAATCATTGCTTGATGTTCCTGGGACCAAGGATTTTAAAACAGATCAGAGATGTGGGCATGCAGCCAGCCTTCCGATAATTATATATCACGTCGTCCCAGCGGAACATGCCCAACTGACCAGGAGCATCAGGGAGACAGACTCGATTGGTTCTTT
>OY757544.1:30305675-30315675 GCA_963584105.1 Alviniconcha strummeri | reverse complement strand
GTAAAGCCAGGCGCAATACTGACATGGATTTGATACCCCGGTGCGGCAAGGGATTTTTCTTCCAGGATCAGCTTTCAGTGCACTATCCTACGGTGTCCGTGCAGCCCCCGTGTACAATCGCATGCATCGTTCACGCTAAGAAAGAAGCCCAAACCGGCCAGCCGTACCATTGTTTGGACAGATGAAAATGCTGCACACACTGACAGGAATGGGCAGCGATGCTCTTGCGGCTACTTTTGCCTTACCCAGGTAAGGCCACCCGAATTTCCCGCAAGGGGCAATGAAGTACGGGTATATTTGTGTGTGTGTGTGTGTGTGTGTGTGTGTGTGTGTGTGTGTGTGTGTGTGTGTGTGTGTGTGTGTGTGTGTGTGTGTGTGTGTGTGTGTGTGTGTGTGTGTGTGTGTACGTGAGTTTGTGCGTGCGTGTGAGTGTGTGTGTGTGTGTGTATGTGCGTGTGCGTGCGTGCGTGCGCGTGCGCGCGCGTGCGCACGCACATGCGCAGAGACATAAACCACTAGAGATGTCTAGAGCGGAAAAAAATTTTTTACCATAACACCCGACGATTCAGTGAATTTGTCACCTAGTTGAACAAACTAATGTCAGTCGGAAGTGAGGCCGGGGGTGCTGCAGTCTGAGAGGGCAGCACTCGACACTGGTGTCTCGCCACGCTGTCCGCCTGTTTCTTCAGTCAGCACTCAGGCCCCACCACTGGTGTCTCGCCATGCTGTCCTCCTGTTTCTTCAGTCAGCACTCAGGCCCCACCACTGGTGTCTCGCCACGCTGTCCTCCTGTTTCTTCAGTCAGCACTCAGGCCCCGCCACTGGTGTCTAGCCACGCTCTCTTCACCTGCCTCCCCTACCTTCAGTCTGCACTCAGGCCACGCCACAGGCCACAGTCCAAGCACTGGTCTACGACATCCCGCCTCCAACCACTGCCATAAAAGATTACGTCATAAGTCTCACACAACTGTCAGCTAACGGGCACTTTTTCGTTAGTGCTGAAAGGGCTGCACGTGTGCAACAGACAACTCAGATTCTTTCAGTTTTTGTTTGTTTGTTTGTTTGTTTTCCTTACTGCCCACGTAAGTAAGGACATATGGTGTTTAACGTCCACAGAAACCATAAGGCTTATTGGGGACGGGGAGAAGGAGGAGAAAGGGGGTATAGAGGTGGGGGGAAGAGGGAGATTATATACCTATCGCTACACTGTCACCACCAGAATGACTCCTGCATTAAGATGGGCAGTGATGAGAGCCATTTAAATGTTTCAGTAGGAAGTAATAGGCAAAGTCACAAGACAGTGTCCACAAACCACAACCTTTTTGAAGAGAAAGGCGAGCCGAAGCGGTATTGAACCGAGGTCCTTCCGCTTACAAGCCTAACGCCTTACCGCTAGGCCAAACCGGCTCACCTGCCCACGTTTCTTACGCCAGCACAAATAAAACCAAAATCGTTTGAATCGAGAAGGAACTGCCTATTCTTTCACTCTGGGTACGCGCCTCATGTTTACGTGCGTGCTTGGGCGCTATGTGGCTTCCACAGTCTTATCGGTACCCAAACATTTCGGAGGGCGCTGACAGCGTCGCTGGACAGCTGCGCGGAGATAAAGAGTGCCCCTCCAGTGGCGTAACCAAATCTGGCAGAGTTAGGAGGAAGGTACCGGAAAGCGATGGTGGGAGTGTGGGTCAGAGTGTGGGTGGGAGAGTGGGTGGGAGTGTGGGTCAGAGTGTGGGTGGGAGAGTGGGTGGGAGTGTGTCCACAGGCGTCGTGACGTCAGTGTTGCTGTGGCTTACCTGAGCCCCTCGTACACACAGGCGACAGTGTTCAAGGGGCAGGCGTCCAGCGACGCTAACGAACCTTATTTTTGCCCTGTCTCATCGCCGTAGCAATCTTTTGGATCGTAAGGTACATGGGGACGTGGATTTATATATGTATATATGTTTTAAGATGTGTAAATTAAACTTGCCTGTGTGTGTGTGTGTGTGCGCGCGCGCGCGCGTGCTTGCGTGCGTGTGTGCGTGCGTGTGTGTGAGTGCTTGCATGCGTGTGTGTGTGTGTGTGTGTGTGTGTGTGTGTGTGTGTGTGTGTGTGTGTGTGTGTGTGTGTGTGTGTGTGTGTGTGTGTGTGTGCGTGCATACGCGCTCGCGTGTGTGTGTGTGTGGACAAGATTTTACGCTTTACATTTTTTTTTTTTTTTTGGTAATACAAATCAACTGCTTTCAGCATTTCTGAATCGCAGAGCTACCCGCAATCCGACATTGTGTAAGCCCGCGCTGACTGTTGTCTTCGCTGTGATTGGCTGCAACAGAGTTCCGCGCCACACGATTTAAAGCATGCTGGATCCTTTTCACCCACGTTGCCACGCCAGACAGGCAGGGTTAGGTGGCGGCCGGGCCTTGGTATCGCACACGGAGCCACTCCACCAAACTCCACCAAAGTCTTCTTGTTGCGTGGCTTGCGGCTGTTGCGTGTCGCCTGTCTGCGGTGGCTTGACCTTCACAGGTTGTGTCCTGACGTCACTAGCAGTATCCTGGCGTCACCGATTGTATCCCCAAGTCACCAGATGCATTCAGAAGTCACTGGTTGTATCCCGACGTCCCCAGCTGTATCCTGACGTCACCGGCTGTATCCTGAGGTTACCGGCTGTATCAGCTGTACTCTGACGTCACCGGCGGTATCCTGACGTCACCAGCTGTATCAGCTGTACTCTGACGCCACCGGCTGTATCCTGACTTTACCGGCTGTTTTACCAGCACAACGACAAAACAGAAGCTCTTCTATTTCCATTTTCATCTTCCTTGAGACCTTCCACCGTTTACCTCCCTGACTCGATTAATTTTGCCAGGAAACTTCGAGTCATTCTTGACTCAAACCTGTCCATGAAGAAGCACGTCATAAAAATCTGCCAAACTGCTTATTTCGAACTTAAACGCATTAGTTCGATCCGCAGGTTTCTTACTGAAGATGCAGCCAAGAATCTTGTTACCTCCTATATCCTCTCACGGCTCCACTTCTGCAACTGTCTCCTCATGGGTACACCTAATTCTGTCATCCAGCCTCTCTAGAAGATTCAAAACTTTGCTGCAAGACTCGTTCTCAAGGCACCCCGCCTTCGCCACTCAACACCTCTCCTGGAAAAACTGCATTGGCTTCCCATTTCAGAATGTATTAAATATAAAGTCGCTATTGTCTGTTTCAATGCTATAAATGGTTCTGGTCCTGCTTGCCTTTCTGAGCTGCTACATGTCTACACTCCGTCTCGTACACTACGCTCTTCTTCTGACACCCGCATGCTTAAAATCCAGCAATACAAACGCAAGAGTCATGGGTTTCGTGCTTTCCGTTGCTTTGGATCCCACATTTGGAATTCACTCCCACAAGACCTTAGACACTGCTCAACCCTGTCATCTTTTAAAGCCAAACTGAAAACCTTCCTCTTCTCACAGTATTTCAACACCAGCTAATATCAGTACCCAGTTTTTGCTACAGTCATTGTGTGTGAGCGTGCGCGCGCGCGCGCGCGCGCGTATGTGTGTGTGTGAGTGTGTGTGTGTGTGTGTGTGTGTGTGTGTGTGTGTGTGTGTGTGTGTGTGTGTTTCCACATAATGCCTTATGTAAATTGTTTTGGTAGGACTGTGCTCTACGTGTCTATAATATTGTATTTAGGTTAATATGTATCGTGTGAGCGCTCAGGGCGTTGATGAGCGCATGATAAATGTACATTATTATCATTATTATTATCCTGCTGAGCGATCAGCTTTGGTTCCTTGTGTCGCGGGAACGCCGCACCATGTGTCTGGCATACAGCCTCGTGACACGACCCCCCCCCCCTCCACCCCGGCACCCCCTCCCCACAACCCTCCCCCACCCAGTGCCTAATCCCCAAGGAAGAACAGTGAGACCTGTGTACTTCTAACCACCAAAGTCAAATCCGTAAGCATTTGTAAATCGAAAAGCAAGCTCCTCCTGGCTGCCTTATGAAGCCAGACTGACACACACACACACACACACACACACACGCACGCACACACACACACACACACACACGCGCGCGCGCACGCACGCACGCACGCACGCACGCACACACACACACACACACACACACACACACACACACACAAAGTGTACTTAAAATATTACGCGCATTCAGACTAGGGGTATAATTATTGGACTGGACATGCGCCCCTTTTGCTGCCTCTGTAATTTCGCCAAAGTTTGTGGCAGCCTGAACTTCGCGCCTGAATTTAATAAAATGCTCCAAACATTCTTCTTCTTCTTCTTCTTCTTCTTCTTCTTCTTCTTCTTCTTCTTCTTCTTCTTCATTTGCTTCTTCTTTTTCTTCTTCTTTTGCTTCTTCCTCGCTGAAAAAACACACACGCGTAGCCCGCGCTTAATGTATGTCTACTTGCAGCTCGCGAAGCACTTCAAATGCTTTCAGCGTCTCTTGACAAACTGGAGTCGAATCTCTCACAGAACAGGAAAGGGCATCCACATGTGTTCTTGCATTGGCTCGTAAAACATCCTAGTCATTTTGACAAAAGCGCATAAATTATGGCAGGTTACAGCCAGACAAGCATGCACCCTACGTAAGTGGCTTTTCATGAAGTGACGTAACATGGTGCATGCTTGCATGGTGTATACACGTGCCGGGACGGCAGTAGTTTTGAGTGGCACCAGTCAAGTAACCACGTTACAGCGCTGTAAGTACACCACTTCGGTGGATATTCAAAACGGGCTATCAAAAGCTGGTGACTCATTTAGAATCGCATGCAACAAGAGCGCAGTGAGTGCTCGAGAGCGGAGAATAGCGCTATATAAAAACGATCAACAACAACACCGTGCGAACCTCCATACAAAAGGATGAAATCAGGCTGAACACATCTCACTGTCCACGCGAACGTTTGCGGCCTGACCCAGAACAACGGCAGTGAGTGCGCTATGCTACTGTGTGGACAGTGAGATGCATTCAAGCCGATTCCTCGTACTATCAACAGCACGCTGAGTTAGCTCAGAATTTCGCACAGCAGTAAGTAAGTAAACATGGTGCTTTACGTCCACAGAAACAGTAAGGCTTACTAGGGACTGGAAGAAGGGGGGAAGGGGGTATGGAGGTGGGGGAAGAGGGTGATTATATACCTATCGCTACATTGTTACCACCAGAATGACTCCTGCATTAAGATGGGCAGCGATAAGAGCCATTTTAATGTTTCATTAATTGTGAAGGAGAAAGTCACAAACAAGACAGTGCCCACAGACCACAATTTTTGAAAACGCCTTACCGCTAGGCCAAACCGGCTCACACGCACAGTAGTGACCACGGATCTGTGTACAGGTCCATGGTAGTGACCACGGATCTGTGTACAGGTCCATGGTAGTGACTACGGATCTGTGTACAGGTCCATGGTAGTGACCACGGATCTGTGTACAGGTCCATGGTAGTGACTAGCTCCTCTTTAGCCTGACAGGAAGGCCTGCTAAAGCGGCTGGAAAATGGATTGGAAAAGAAAGTTTGTCGACCATTTGCTGTTTACAGAACTTTATGGACACTATCCAAGAGCAAGTACACAACATGTATCCGAAACTAAACGGCTTTCTTCCCAGACTACGTTCCATACATTGCTTTCGAGTCATTCGATGTCTAAACTAAACGGCTTTCTTCCCGGACTACTCTCCGTATGGAGATTTGTAGTCATTCGATGTCTAAACTAAACGGCATTCTTCCCGGACTACGTCTCCGTATGGAGCTTTCTCGTCGTTCGATGTCTAAACTAAACGGCTTTCTTCCCAGACTACATTCCGTATAGAGCTTTGTCGTCATTCGATGTCTAAACGGCTTTCTTCCCGGACTGCGTTACGTACAGAGCTTTCTAGTCATTCGATGTCTAAACTAAACGGCTTTCTTCCCAGACTACGTTCTTTATAGGGCTTTCTCGTCATTCGATGTCTAAACTAAACGGCTTTCTTCCCGGACTACGTCTCCGTATAGAGCTTTCTCACCATTCGATGTCTAAACCAAACGGCTTTCTTCCCGGTCTACTTTCCTTAGAGAACTCTCTCGTCATTTGCTCTCTTCAGCCACCCTCGGCCTTGCAGCAGAAGCAGGAAAAAGTGTTATTGACAGCCGCCAGTCATGTGTCCCAATTTTCATTGATCGCTGCTGCGGTGCGTCACTTCCGGTTCACTGGAGCATGACGGAAGTGCTGCGGTAGTAAACTGTCGTGCTGTCCGCACTGCCACTGGCGTAGCTTTACATCAGAGGCCCGGTGGCCCGGTGGTCGCAGCCAGCCGACGACTGGTGGCCCGATAATGGGATGGTTGGATGGATACAAGTTTGCGCAACAGTTATCTGTATTTCCTTGATAGATTAGATATCTGTGTATTCCAGCTGTTGGAAGCCTTTCCCCCAAGGGAAAAGAAAAATCTCTCTCTCTCTCTCTCTCTCTCTCTCTCTCTCTCTCTCTCTCTCTCTCTCTCTCTCTCTCTCTCTCTCTCAGTCACTCCCTCCTTCCTTTTCTCTCTCATTCGATCCCTCCATCCCTCACTCATTCCTTCGTCCCTCCTTCCTTGCTCCAACTAGCTGGTTGCTGCCAGGGATATCAGGCCAAATTCCGTCAGTCCCAGACTGATCCCTCCATGGTGAACCCCGCTCCCTAGGGACTCTCTCCTTCGTCAGAGCTGAAGCAGTAAGTCATGTAGGACCACAGGGCGGGTGGCAACAGCTAAGCTGCCTGTACAGTTGCAGGCGTTATCGATTTTGCGGCTATGCCCGAAGGGGATACGTACGGCACGGACAGCTGTCTGTCTTCAGGGCATAGATATCTCAGAGCCACAACAGTGGCAGCAACATCTCTCCCTCCCTTCAGGGCATAGACATCTCTCCCTCCCTTCAGGGCATAGACATCTCTTCCTCCCTTCAGGGCATAGACATCTCTCCCTCCCTTCAGGGCATAGACATCTCTCCCTCCCTTCAAGGTACAGATATCAGAACCACAACAGTGGCAGCAACATCTCTCTCTTCAGGGCATATATATCTCAGTGCCACGACAGTGGCAGCAACATCTCTCTCTCTCTCTCTCTCTCTCTCTCTCTCTCTCTCTCTCTCTCTCTCTCTCTCTCTCTCTCTCTCTCTCTTCAGGGCACAGACATGAGAGCCACAACATCTCTCTGTCCTCAGGGTATAGACATCAGTGCCACAAGAGAGTTTCTACAGTGGCAGCAACATCTCTCTGTCCTCAGGGTATAGACATCAGTGCCACAAGAGAGTTTCTACAGTGGCAGCAACATCTCTCTGTCCTCAGGGTATAGACATCAGTGCCACAAGAGAGTTTCTACAGTGGCAGCAACATCTCTCTGTCCTCAGGGTATAGACATCAGTGCCACAAGAGAGTTTCTACAGTGGCAGCAACATCTCTCTGTCCTCAGGGTATAGACATCAGTGCCACAAGAGAGTTTCTACAGTGGCAGCAACATCTCTCTGTCCTCAGGGTATAGACATCAGTGCCACAAGAGAGTTTCTACAGTGGCAGCAACATCTCTCTGTCCTCAGGGTATAGACATCAGTGCCACAAGAGAGTTTCTACAGTGGCAGCAACATCTCTCTGTCCTCAGGGTATAGACATCAGTGCCACAAGAGAGTTTCTACAGTGGCAGCAACATCTCTCTGTCCTCAGGGTATAGACATCAGTGCCACCAGAGAGTTTCTACAGTGGCAGCAACACCCGCCTGTCTTAGGCTTCCTTCGCTTCCACGACAGTAATGCCTAGAACGACACTTGTCTGTCTCTTGGGTCACCATCACCGCCACGACAGCAATGCCTAGAACGACACTTGTCTGTCTCTTGGGTCACCATCACCGCCACGACAGTAATGCCTAGAACGACACTTGTGTCTCTTGGGTCACCATCACCGCCACGACAGTAATGCCTAGAACGACACTTGTGTCTCTTGGGTCACCATCACCGCCACGACAGTAATGCCTAGAACGACACTTGTCTGTCTCTTGGGTCACCATCACCGCCACGACAGCAATACCTACAGCAACGACACTTGTCTGTCTACTGGGGTCACCTCTATCGCCCAAACAGCAACACCTTCAGCAGCGATAGACCAACCTGGCGGGTGAATGTACTTTCCGTGGTCCGCCATCGGTCACATATACCTGATATGTACTACTGCTGCAGACTTCATATTGGAATCAATCAAAAAACAGCTTTCATTTTGATCAAAGCAGAATCAGTAAAATCAACAAACAAGGGAGTTAATTAGCGCTCGAAATACGTCACACATAAACACAACAGCAAAGACCCGAGGCTCCTACGGTAACTGCCACCTGGCATGCTATTAAATGCAACGTACATAAACTCCACCAGAGGTACATTCTCAAAGCAGAATAAAATAAAAAGCAAGAAAGAAATGTTTAGGTATATTTAAGTCTGGAATAAGCCATGAAAGACGTGTTTCATACACTACGCATCATGTAATCATTACAGTACTTCGTAGGCAATACCTCCACGTTGTAAATGTCCCAAACAAATTAAAAGTTACAGATTTAACGCGTGAATGCCTACTTTCCGGCGTATTAATTATCTGCCGAACGAACGCTGCCATCGGTAAATGCTAGCGTTTGAATTCCTGTACCTGAGAATTAAGCGTCTTTGCCAACAGCCCACATACGGACAATTGAATCGATTCCTACAAAACACAGCTGCAGTATTTGCGCTCGTGTCGGCCAAAGCTTCGCTGCAGTAGCTCCCAGCAGACTAACTGTTTTAAAACAGCAAGTTTGGTTGTTTCCGGTAAGGTACTGGCTGAAACCGAGATCCCAGGAGGTGGGCCAAGGGAGGGTAAGTGCACCAAATACTTCACTGTCACCGCTGGGGTGAATCTGCATTCAGATGGGCAGCAACGTCAGCCATTCTATGATTCGTTGATTTTGTGTGCGGCTTTGTCTCATGACCGGAAACAATGGACTGCCGTGAATTGTGTTTATTGAAAGCAGAGTGCGGAAGGGGGGGGGGGGGGGGGGTCCGCTGCTTTTGAAGCGAAAGTTGACTGAAGCTGCCGCTGGAACCTGGAAATGTCTGCCTACCAGTCGTAATGCAAGGCCATACAGAACAACGTACGCTGCACCTGCTCCTTGTGAAACACGCTTAAGGCTGCTCTTCATCCGGCACTTGGTCCTGTGAAACACGCTGCTAGTCGTTCTTGTGAAACACTCTTATGGCTGTTATTCATTCCTGTGAAACAGTTTTAAGTCTGCTGTCATCCTTGTGAAACACCCTTAAGGCTGTTATTCATTCTTGTGAAACAGTCTTAAGGCAGCTGTCGTCCTTGTGAAACACCCTTAAGGCTGCTGTCGTCCTTGTGAAACACCCTTACGGCTGTTATTCATTCTTGTGAAACAGTCTTAAGGCAGCTGTCGTCCTTGTGAAACACCCTTAAGGCTGCTGTCATCTTTGTGAAACATCCTTACGGCTGTTATTCATTCTTGTGAAACAGTCTTAAGGCTGCTGTCGTCCTTGTGAAACACCCTTAAGGCTGTTGTCATCATTGGGAAACACCATTAAGGCTGCTGTCGTCCTTGTGAAACACCCTTAAGGCTACTGTCATCTTTGTGAAACATCATTAAGGCTGCTATCGTCCTTGTGAAGCACCCTTAAGGCTGCTGTCGTCCTGGTAAAGCACCCTTAAGGCTGCTGTCATCCTTGTGAAACACCCTTAAGGCTGCTGTCATCTTTGTGAAGCACCATTAAGGCTGCTGTCATCCTTGTGAAGCACCCTTAAGGCTGCTGTCGTCCTCGTGAAACACCCTTAAGGCTGCTGTCGTCCTGGTAAAGCACCCTTAAGGCTGCTGTCATCCTTGTGAAACACCCTTAAGGCTGCTGTCATCTTTGTGAAACACCGTTAAGGCTGTTATTCATTCTTGTAAAACAGTCTTAAGGCTGCTGTCATCCTTGTGAAACAGTCTTAAGGCTGCTGTCATTTTGTAAAACACCCTTAAT
>OY757544.1:30295953-30305475 GCA_963584105.1 Alviniconcha strummeri | reverse complement strand
CTCACAATTAATGAAACATTAAAATGGCTCTCATCGCTGCCCATCTTAATGCTGGAGTCATTCTGGTGGTGAAAGTGTAGCGATAAGTATACAATCTCCCTCCTCTCCCACCTCCATACCCCCTTCCCCCCTTCTCCCCCTCACAAATAAACCTTATGGCTTCTGTGGACGTTAAGCACCATGTTTACTTACTACGATCCTTTGAAGTATGAATGCCCTGTGTTTTGTCGTGTTTAGACATTTGCTTTCTCGTCATCGCATACCCGACAGAGACGTTACCAAAGCAAGCACCTTTCACCCCACTGTTTTATTACACACACACACACACACACACGCACGCACGCACGCACGCACGCACGCACCCCGCCTCCCCCCATTTTCTCAACCAGTTTTGTTGCAACGGGCGTGCACTACAAGCTGACAGACTGCGGCTGATCACGAAAGCTGTGTTGTGAAGAGCTAAGCAGAACAATAAAAGACACACACAAAAAGGCTAACAGAAACAACTACAAAGAAACACTCAACTACAACACCAAAACAACAACAGCAACACCACACACACACACACACACACACACACACACACACACACACACACACACACACACACACACACACACACACACACACATCAACAAAAAACCCGACTACAACAACCCAAAGACAGCTGGGATTTGTGTAGTGTCGATTCGCTCAGTTTTGTTGTCTATGCGGTTTCCCAGTCCGTGTCAGACAGAAAATGCCGCGAAACACCCCTCGTGATTCAGTGAATTGGGTTTTGTCAGGATGTGACCATGGCGGCTTGCGCAGCTGATGGCATGAAGTTCAGTTCAGTTCAAGATGGGATCTGCGTGCTGGGGAAAGCCCATAATATGTGCGCTCCGCCCCCCCCCCCCCCCCCCCCATCCACCGTCTCTCAGCAGATTCTCCAGCATCACCTTTGAAATAGTTGCAGTGTTGGTGTGACTGACGATGGCCCTCTCCGTCCTTTTAAGGAACATCGTCTAGCGCGGCCTCTTGCTCAGCATCTCTCCCTCAGGGTGTGTGTGTATGAGCTTGCGTGCGTGCGTGTGTGTGTGTGTGTGTGGGTGGGTGGGTGGGTGCGTGCGTGCGTGCGAGTGTGTGTGTGGATGTGTGTGTGTATGTGTGTGTGCGGGAGTGTATGTGTGTGTGTGTATGTGTGTATGTGTGTGTGTGTGTGCGTGTGCGTGCGCGCGTGTATGTGTGTGCGCGCGCGCACGTGTGTGTGTGTGTGTGTGTGTGTGTGTGTGTGTGTGTGTGTGTGTGTGTGTGTGTGTGTGTGTGTGTGTGTGTGAGCTTACATTGCATGAATGAGATCGTTACGTTGTTGAATTTAACCTTTAATCATTTATAACTTTTATACATGGCTAATTGTACTGGTTTGTCTGTTCGTTAAGGCACAGCATGAAGGGAAAGTCACTAAGACAAATTGCGGTGTGAATTTAAATGCCACTGGCGAATATATATCCTTGTATCCTTGCACCAGGACGTGCTAAGCATCAGCTACTTAGACTCCATCAGTCAGTTCCCAGCTTTGTGATGCAGGCTTCCTTGCCGCGGGCGTGTGGGAAGATGTGACTGGGAAGATGAAAGAAGTCACCTGAAAGGCCAATAGAAAACTTCACAGAAAGCGGAGAAAATGGTGGTTATTGGGCGTCAACTTTGAGCGACATGTCTAGACACACTTTTGACCGCGCACCTTTGGGCAATCGTCTGCATAACCTGCCAGGATCAAAGAGAGACAAAGAAAAAAAAAAAGAAAAAAAAGGGAAGAAAGAAAGTAGGCTATGAGAGAAAGATAGGTGAAAAGAGGGAAAATGAAAAGAACGAGAACACAGACAGACACACACACACACACACACACACACACACACGCACGCACGCACGCACGCACGCACGCACGCACGCACGCACGCACGCACGCACGCGCGCACACCCACCCACTCACTCACTCACCCACTCACTCACTCACACACACACACACACACACACACACACACACACACACACACACACACACACACACACACATTCACACACACAGATGCCCATCCACAAACTCACACACACACATACACATACACACGCACACGCACTCAAATACACACTCTCACACACGTAGATACCCCCCCCCCCCCCAACACACACACCCTTCCCCTTCCCATTACTGATGACAACAGCTTTGCTGCGGATTTGGACACCGACTGCAGCGTGGTCAGATCGTCAAGCTGAAGGCTCTCGGTTTCCACTCTGTGCTATTCTGGGCACTGTCCAAACTCCCACAGACGGTCCCGCCACTTTGCCATCGCCACCGCCAGGTTCACTCCGCCGCGCCTCCCTCCCATCCCACAAGTCCAGCGATTTCTGCGTGGGCAGGAAGTGACGTCGACACCATTCTTTTCTCAAAGTCAAAGAGAGAGAGAGAGAGAGAGAGAGAGAGAGAGAGAGAGAGAGAGAGAGAGAGAGAGAGGTTCCGGTAAATCCCTCAAACACATGTCTCCAACACTCTTCTGTCAGACCATACGGCAGTTTCCTGTGGAGCATTCTCTGTGCCGGCGACACGCTAATAGCACTGAAACGCTATCCCACCGGCCACTAATGGTACGATAATAGATTTTACACTGAAGGCCCACGCAACTAACTGAGGGAACCCCCGGCACTGCAGATGACTGACCCGAACAGGAACAGGTCAACAGGACGTTTCCGAGGACTCTGTAGCGGGCACTGCTGGCTGGGAGTTAACGTTCAGATCGACAAAGTTGCGGATTTCTTGTGCTGGTTTTAAACGGCCACACAGTTTATGCCAGCAGTTCCAATTCCATTGAAGAATATGTCAGAGATTTAAAGCATTAAAACATTAACTTAGAGACGGTTGCTCGCATGGATATGCACAGACACATGCGACGTCACATCAGCAAACAGACAGCACCCTGCCAATGACGTATGTGTTATGACGTACGTGTTATGACGTTTTCTGGCCATGAAAGGTGGAGGGCATTCACAGTCATAAGACAGTGTCAGTAGTCTGCACACAGAGTCATAGCACAGTCCCAACACAGTGTCGGTGGACCAAACACACTGACAGTCCCAAGACAGTGTCAGTAGACCATACACACAGTCACAAGACAGTGTCAGTAGACCACAAATACAGTCACAAGACAGTGTTCGCAGACCACAAATACAGTCACAAGACAGTGTTCGTAGACCACAAATACAGTCACAAGACAGTGTCGGTAGACCACAAATACAGTCACAAGACAGTGTCAGCAGACCACAAATACAGTCACAAGACAGTGTCCGTAGACCACAAATACAGTCACAAGACAGTGTCCGTAGACCACAAATACAGTCACAAGACAGTGTCGGTGGACCACAGACTGTGTGACAGTCACAAGACAGTGTCGGTGGACCACAGACTGTGTGACAGTCACAAGACAGTGTCCGTAGACCACAGACTGTGTGACAGTCACAAGACAGTGTCGGTGGACCACATCTCTGGAGAAGAAAGGTGAGCCTAAACGAATTTGAACCTGTATCCGCCCGCCGAGCAAGCGACTGAGCAGAGTACAGGGACGACTAAACCGCTGACAGGACCAATGCCTCGCTACACAGACATCCTGTTTCCACTAGCTGAGGTCTGACGAGAAACTGCTGTCCCCCCCAGCGTCCTTTCTAACGTCATCTGATTGATTACACCATGCAGTATTACTCATTTAAGAAATGTTGTCTCACCTCGAAACGGAACTGCTGCATGGGGTAAGCGAAGGACGTGGGGGCCAGGCCTGTTTGTTTAATCGATGTGTTTCGCTTGGTGCTTTCCTCCGCGCTCTTCCCGCCCTGTCGGACCTCGTTTTCTCTAGCTTGGGGAAGATTGCCTAATTTATTTGATTTATTTTATTGCTGCCGAGAGAGGAAATAAAACTTTACCACGGCGCCCATCGCCGATGAGCTCTGCTCTGAACGTGAACTGGCTGGCTCTGTTTTATCCGAGAGTGACTTCTTCTTCCTGTTTATTTAAACTCTCTTCATATAAATGACGTTAGACTGATCTGAGAGTGACAGTGGTCGAGGCAAACTGATGTAGTTAAAAATATTGACCAAATATAAAAATCCAGCAAAAGGCAGGTGTACATAAGAGTGTGTGTGTGTGTGTGTGTGTGTGTGTGTGTGTGTGTGTGTGTGTGTGTGTGTGTGTGTGTGTGTGTGTGTGCGTGTATGTGTGTGTGTGTGTGTGTGTGTGTGTGTGTGTGTGTGTGTGTGTGTGTGAGTGAGTGAGTGTATGTGTGTGTGTGTGTGTGTGTGTGTGTGTGTGTGTGTGTGTGTGTGTGTGTGTGTGTGTGTGTTTAAGGCACTCTTTAATGTGTCGTAGTATCCCCCCCAAACAAACAAACAAACAAGCAAAAACCACAACAACAAACAACCAGGAACCACCACCCCCTCCAAAAAACAAACAAAAACAAAACAAACAAACAAACAAAACAAAAACAAAACAAAACAAAACAAACAAAAAAACAAAACAAAACAAAAACAAAACAAAAAAGAAGAAAAAAGAAGAAGAAGCTTTTACACAAGAATTTAGAAGGCTTGCGCAATTATATTCTATATGCAAAAACTAGTAAAGGATTTGTTTTCCCCGAAACTTCGCACCTTCTTATGTCGCAGTGCAAGACAGAAGCCTAAAGTATGAGGTTCGTTGTTCAGCAGTATCCATCTCCGAACTGGAGCAATGCTCTTCTTCGGTGTTTTTGGCAGATTTTTTTGTGTAGTGGCCTAATATTGACAAATACTCTTCCCAAATTCGAGCAATAAAATCACCGAAGACAAGTCCTGGGCCCGGTTTCACTGGCTAACAAGCAAATAGTTTAAAACTGAGTTAACAAAACCTCTAAAGGCCACAGCAGCAACCAGTTTAGAACTGCAGTAACAAGGCGACAGCAGCAGTCAGTTTAGAACTACAGTAACAAGGCGACAGCAGCAGTCAGTTTAGAACTACAGTAACAAGGCGACAGCAGCAGTCAGTTTAGAACTACAGTAATAAGGCGACAGCAGCAGTCAGTTTAGAACTACAGTAATAAGGCGACAGCAGCAGTCAGTTTAGAACTGCACTAACACACCCCATGCAACCCGTAACTTAGCAATATTCGTGTTCAGTCACCTGCAGTTTGGCCGTTTGTCAGGCTTAGGAAGAGTAACGTTCGTACGTATTATGCATTCCGGCCCTCATCTGCTTTCCACTTCATCCGGAACACAACGCGACTGAAATGAAATCATCCACTGAAGGGGACATAATAAATGTTCATGTCGTGTCCAGTGGGACCCCCCCTCCCGCCCAGTTCGAAGGAGACTTTAAAACCGACTTCTTTTTTTTCTCTCCACTTATTGAATACGCAATAGACAGCTGAAATTAATTCAGCCTTTTCCGAGAGCTCCGTCCATTCATCTGCTGTTACCGTTTCCTTTCTTTTTTTCTCTTTCTTTCTTTTCTTTGCCGAACGCTTTTGTTAATACCAATCTCTTCTTTCACTGTGCACTTAAGGGCGATTGTGCCTTTCCTGAAACACTTGCGTCTTTCCTCTTTCACTGTCTGGATCGCCGTCTTATTCAGAATCCGTTGGACACGGCACTGTTAAGATGAGATGAAAGTAAGTCGGTGTAGTGTAGTAAGCTGTTGGCATTTTGGAGTGGTAGTCTGCATGTTGATCATGATCAGCTAGCTTGGGGCCCCACACATCTTTTTTCTTCTTCTTTTTATGGGCCATATTTGTTTCTCTCCAGTTTTTGGTGGTTTTGAGTTTAGGCCCCCAAGCGCGCTTGCTTACCAAACCTGCAAAACAACTGACACTACATTTCTCAGATCTTCAAAGTTTCATGTATGGCGTATAAATATAACGGAATTGCACATGCTCAAGCGTCAATTTGTTTAACCTCCCCCTCCCCCCCCCACACTTATAGACTGTACATAAGTAGCAGTGTTATAACCACTGTCCCCCTCCTTGAATGAAAACTTACACAACTGTTTTGATGACAGAAAAAATAGTTTCTAGAAGAATGGAATAAAATATAAACTCAGCAGTTTTTCCTTTTATTTGTTGTTGTTGCTAGATTTCTGGTCTAGTTTATTTAAAATCGACGTTTAATAGTCCTAAACAAGGCCGTGAACGCTGCCATTTCGGGCCTGGTAGTCTGTGTCTGTGACGTCATGAACCATTTTTTCTTTTCTTCTGCTCTTCATTGATGAAGAGCGAACCGGCATGGCTCCGCCCTGATCAGCGTATTTCTAAGCATAAAAATACTTCCGTTTCATAAAATTGATAGAACAGTCACACGAAGCCAGCGAACAAACATGTTTGCACAATGTCCGCATTTTGCAGCCACCTGGCAACTTTCGTGTGGTTTGCCGAACTGCCTACAGAAGAACAGTGTAGGCAGTAAAGCAGCTTTACTCAGCCACAGACCGGTTTTCACATTCAGCTCTTTGCACCTGTTGTCGCTGCCGACAGCAGTCTGGCAGCGGCCATGACCTAAATTTCCGCAGGCCGCTTATTCCTGCTGTGAGTGATCTGGTCATGACGCACCCCGCGCCCTCACCGAATCTATGTCTGATCCGGTTCCAGTCTACATCACTGCACATCACTTCCTCTTGCCCCGGGCAGCAGTGTAACTATTCCAGTAATCAGGTTTCGGCGAAAGGGTAATGCACACTGCCCCTGAGAAAATGTCTGGCTTATACGTCTGATTACCTATCACTTCCGGTACTGAGTCCTGTGTCACAAATTGGGCCTCAAAGCTTCACCAAACCAAAACACGGTGCACTTTGCTGGTTTCGTTGTTCGTTTCATTTTTGCTTCTCTCTTTTGTTTAATATATAAAACGAAAAGTTGCCACTGAATACATACCGTGCATTCATCCTGATACGTAACCTGGGCCAACGCTTTAAACAAGTCACGGTCAGCATGGTGTGTTACTCATGCTTCATAATTATTTCTGTGTTGTCGGTCCGTTTTACTTGCAACACGCTTTATTTCAGCGCGCGCGAACAACACGCACGCACACACACACGTACGCCACGCACACACGCACGCACGCACGCACACACCACACTACACTACACTCTACACGCACACACACACACACACACACACACACACACACACACACACACACACACACACACACACACACACACTCAACAGACAGAGAAACAGACACACCAGCCAACTAGCCAGAAGAACACGTGACTAAACTACGAAACAGCCAATCAGGCCCTGGTCCAAGTATTCAGGCGATTTATTCCGTGTTCAAACGAACCAAGGCTCTTTGGCCGTCCTTGCGCTGTCGTGCTGGAAAGAATGGGAACGAGCAGAGCACGTGAGTTCCAGACGAAACAAGGAATTAGGCCGACGAATGCAGGGAGCGAGGCTAAAGACAAGGATGAGAGTTCCGTAAGCCGGAAATCGGCAGAAGACTTTGGACAATGGGATTTTCTTTTAAAGACGAAGTGCGATGTTAAAGCTTGCATTGCTCAGTGACAAGGGCAAGGGAAGCGACAGATAAATGATCACATATGTTGTTCGTTGGACTGCCAGGAAACGGACGGTCAGACCACAGCCATGCGGTCATGTGGAGGGACAACAGCCACATACATCCTGAACGACGAAAAAAGAAAGAAAGAAAGAAAAAAAAAGAAAAAAGAGAAAGAAAAAAAAAAGAGGCCAGTTTCAATCTGACCGATCTCTGACTGCTTGAAAGGTAATACTGGGGAAATTTTGGTCAGACCAGACGGGGTTGTTTTAGGTTCTGTTGTTCCGAGCACGTAACGTCGGTGGTAGTGAGCTGAGCCGACCTCCCGGGGACAGCATACAGTCCAGGGCGAGGAGCCCGACAACGACCACCTCGCTTGGTGCTCATGTGTGACGGCCATGTCTACTCACCCAGGCCTTGGCATGCCGCACCTGGACAGGACGTGGCGGGAGAGAGAGAGAGAGAGAGAGAGAGAGAGAGAGAGAGAGAGAGAGAGAGAGAGAGAGAGAGAGAGAGAGAGAGAGAGAGAGAGAGAGCACAGGTAATGAAATGATTTTGCTTGAGAAATCAGTTTCCTTGATGCACACCTAATACAATACCTCTCTAACCCCCCCTCCCCCCACACACAATCATGTAAAGGGCCACAGTTTGAAAGGAAGACCAGCCCACGTGACCAGTCTCACTGCACGTATCCCTCAAAGCGGTATCACGTGTTTAAGATAGTGTTCCCTTCCCCGCGCCTCGTGCTGCTGTGCCAATCTCAGCCTGTCAAAGCGGTATCACGTGTTTAAGATAGTGTTCCCTTCCCCGCGCCTCCTGCTGCTGTGCCAGTCTCAGCCTGTCAAAGCGGTATCACGTGTTTAAGATAGTGTTCCCTTCCCCGCGCCTCGTGCTGCTGTGCCAGTCTCAGCCTGTCAAAGCTAACAACAGTTTTACACACAGTTAAAATCCGGTATCACTTACATCAGGATCACACGCCAACATCAACTATTTTGGGCAACGGTTTATGACAAACATGTTCTTAAAGGAAGGAAAGAAGATTATGCACATACTCAGTTATTCAGAATATACTAGGGCCCATATGCAGAATGAGTAAACAGCCCACCTAATCGTGTTTATCTGCTGAACGGTGACGGCACTGAAAAGATCGGCATGCGCGAAGAGGATACAGGACGAGTAGGTGTTTCGGAGCCTACTGACGACTCGTGCATGTGCACGGACATCCGGTCTTATGGATTCTCTAGCTCATCGGGATTAAGGGTTATTGACCTTTAACTTTGTTTTCTCCCCGTGCATACGGGAGCATTTTATGGCCACTTACAATCAGAGACACGGTTTAGAAATCCAGTTTACGAGACTATTAATTTAAAAAGTGGCAAGCTTTTAAACACGCAGACAGTGCGGATAGCCATAATGATAGATAATCCATCAGAGCACGCTGTTGCCCATAATATGATCAAACACGATTCAAAATAGCACTCATGCGCACACGCCCACACACGCATGCACGCACACACACGCATGCACGCACACACACGCGCACGCGCCTATCTCGGGGAAAATGGGACTGAAGAAAAAGGTTTTGAAAGAGAACGGTTTTCAAGGTAACAGTTGAAAGAGGTTTTGAAGGTAAGATCTGGAAGAGAAAGGTTTTCAAGGTAACATTTGAAAGAGGTTTTGAAGGTGAGATTCGGAAGAGAAAGGTTTTCAAGGTAAGATTTGAAAGAGGTTTTGAAGGTAAGATTTGAAAGAGAAAGGTTTTCAAGGTAAGATTCGAAAGAAGTTCTGAAGGTAAGATTTGAAAGAGAAAGGTTTTCAAGGTAAGATTTGGAAGAAGTTTTGAAGGTAAGATTTGGAAGAGAAAGGTTTTCAAGGTCATATTTGAAAGAAGTTTTGAAGGTAAGATTTGAAGGAGAATGTTTTTCAAGGTAAGATTTGGAAGAAGTTTTGAAGGTAAGATTTGGAAGAGAAAGGTTTTCA
>OY757544.1:30270953-30293453 GCA_963584105.1 Alviniconcha strummeri | reverse complement strand
CTACGCAACACCAAAAACATCGGCTTTGCACGTAGAACAGTTCCTGCACGATGTTGTCCATCTCTGAAACTCAGATGTTGCCCACGTTTGTGATAAAGCGGGCTATAATTCGGTGCGGGGGCTATTTGCTCATCATACATGTGGGCCCTCGTCTTCCTCTCACACACGTAAATATACGTGCATGCGTACATACTAACACGTTTGTACATATCTATAATGACTTATAAATACTCGCACGATAATACTCAAAAGTCATTATACAGAATCTCTCTCTCTCTCTCTCTGCCTGTCTGTCTCATCAATCTTCCCGAATATTTTTGTCCGTCTTCTTTCTGTCTTTTTGCCTGTCTGTTTCATCAATCTTCCCGACTGTTTTTATCGGTCTTTTGCCTGTCTGTCTCATCAATCTTCCCGACTGTTTTTGTCCGTCTTCTTTCTGTCTTTTTGCCTGTCTGTTTCCTCAATCTTCCCGGCTGTTTTTCTTCTGCCTGTCTGTCTCATCAGTCTTCCCGACTGTTTTTGTTGGTCTTCTGCCTGTCTCTCTCTTCCCGACTGTTTTTGTCGGTCGTCTTTCTGTTCCTCTGCCTGTCTGTCTCATCAGTCTTCCCGGTTGTTTTTGTCGGTCGTCTTTCTGTCCGTCTTTCATCCAGGGGAGACGGTAAGCGGTTGACCTGACGTCAAAATCCAAGGATTAACTATCTGTCTACATTTCTGCTTGGATGACTGTCTCTCTTTGTGCATACCTCTGTGACTCCGCCTTTTCCCTCTCTCTCCTGCTGCCCCCCCCCCCCCCTCTCTCCTGCTGTCTCTGTGTCTCCGCATTCTCTCTCTCTCTCTCTCTCTCTCTCTCTCTCTCTCTCTCTCTCTCTCTCTCTCCTGCTGTCTCTATGTCTGCCTTTTCTCTCTCTCCCCCTCTCTCTCTCTCTCTCTCCTGCTGTCTCTGTGTCTCTGCTTTCTCTCTCTCTCTCTCTCTCTCTCTCTCTCTCTCTCTCTCTCTCTCCTGCTGTCTCTGCCTCTGTCTCTCTCTGTGTCTGTCTGTCTGTCTCTCTCTCTCACTCTCTCTCTCTCCTGCTGTCTCTGTGTCTCTGCCTTCTATCTCTCCTGCTGTCTCTCTCTCTCTCTCTCTCTCTCTCTCTCTCTCTCTCTCTCTCTCTCTCTCTCTCTCTCTCTCTCTCTCTCTCTCCTGCTGTTTCTGTGTCTCCGCCTTTTTTGTCTCTGTCTGTCTCTCTCCTGCTGTCTCTGTGTCTCCGCCTTTTCTCTCTCTCTCCTGCTGTCTCTGTGTCTCCGCCTTTTCTGTCTCTGTCTGTCTCTCTCCTGCTGTCTCTGTGTCTCCGCCTTTTCTCTCTCTCTCTCTCTCTCTCTCTCTCTCTCTCTCTCTCTCCTGCTGTCTCTGTGTCTCCGCCGTTTTTCTCTGTCTCTCCTGCTGCCTCTGTGTTTCTGCCTTTTCTTTCTGCCGCCGTTCACGTGGACAACGAGAAGAGATCTGAAGTATCAGCATTCTTCCAGTGAGCTTGAAGGATCAGACCCAGGAAAAATTGTTTTTATTGAAGATCTGTTGGATTTGTTCCCGACTTTAATAACTTCATTGTAGCCGTGTGTCCCTCTGGCACTTGCAAGGAGATTAACTTTCTTTCCGGCTCCGACGATGACATTAGATGAAAGTGCGTCTCGCTGCCTGTACTTCCTGCTTCCTCGTCCTCTGCTGCAGAGTTATAAAGGGTTCTCCGCCGATCTCTAACACACTGCAGCTTTACTGCCAAGGCTATTGCACAAGGACTGTTTCATACTCCGGCTTTTCCCCTACAAACTTTTGATCTGCCCGCCACGTGGCCCTGTGTTAACTGCTGGGATAGAGGGTTCCGCACTTAGCTCTAAACGATAATAATGTACATTTATCATGCTCTTATCAACGCCCTGAGCGCTCACATGATACATAATTACCTAAATAAGATAGTCTATACACCCGCAGAACACAGTCCCACTAAAACAACCCGCACAAAGCACCATACGAAAAGACCCCCCCCCCCCCCACACACACACACAAACCGCAATGGATTAAAATGTGTACGACACTGACCTGTATTCATAGTGGGGGGGGGGGGGGGGGGGGGGGTAGCGGAGGGGGGTGCGCTGGGTGTAACAGGCTAGTGACGTCTATTGGCGAGCTTGCACTAGGCCCACTCCCGTGTCAACTGAATCCAGGCGGGGTTGTTTTTAGTGCGTAGGATCTTGGATGGGTGAGGGTCATGATGACTGGAGTAAAACAGGGTGATAGTGGCCAGCGGAGTAAGCCGGCGGGGTTAATCAATTTGTTGTAGATAATTCTTATAATTGCCTTTATTAGGACAGTAACTTTTAAGAGGGGGTCCTCGGGAAGTGGCAATTTTATGTAATATACACAGATTGATGCCAATTGGATTTTTCATGTTTTTATCTATGAATGACTTTTTACCAGGATGTTTATTTGCTGTTGTTGTAATTTAATGTTTTATGACTGGACCTGGAGCGAATGTGTAATGAGTGTACTTGGCACCACAAAACATTCCTCGTGCAATCAGTGTATTGACACTTGGCAGTTAAGTTGTATTGTATTGTATACACGCTTCTTTCATCACATGCTTTCCGTTTGAACAGAGGGTTCCATCTGACCGCCATGTGGAACTGTGTTACCTGGTGGAACAGAGGGTTCCATCTGACCGCCATGTGGAACTGTGTTGACTGGTGGAACAGAGGGTTCCATCTGACCGCCATGTGGTACTGTGTTGACTGGTGGAACAGAGGGTTCCATCTGACCGCCATGTGGTACTGTGCTGACTGGTGGAACAGAGGGTTCCATCTGACCGCCATGTGGTACTGTGCTGACTGGTGGAACAGAGGGTTCCATCTGACCGCCATGTGGTACTGTGCTGACTGGTGGAACAGAGGGTTCCATCTGACCGCCATGTGGTACTGTGCTGACTGGTGGAACAGAGGGTTCCATCTGACCGCCATGTGGTACTGTGCTGACTGGTGGAACAGAGGGTTCCATCTGACCGCCATGTGGTACTGTGCTGACTGGTGGAACAGAGGGTTCCATCTGACCGCCATGTGGTACTGTGCTGACTGGTGGAACAGAGGGTTAATTCCGCGCTGGGCTCTAAATCCTGCCTCTTCCATCACAAGCGGTCGGCCGACACACCATGCGGTACTGCCTTGACAGGCGGACTGCGGGTAGTTTGAATTTAATTCAGCATTCAGCTGACTGCAAATTGATTCATTTGATTGCAGCTGATGTATCTTGTCATCCATGAAGGTGTGCCATTATCAGATTTGGAACCGTTGATAAGAATCAGCCAACCGTCCTTTCGTTCTGCTACTACGCTTCAGATGGGGAGACAAACATGGCGGCCACTGTTCGGTTGTCGTTTGTTGGTGTCAGTATTAATTGTGACGTTCTGATCGTCTTGCATGTGCTCGTTTTCTTGGCTGCCCGGAGCTCCCCCTGATCGTGGTTGACAGACAAAGTCTGCTGACTCTGCCCTCAATACTTACCAGTGAAACAGCACGAATGACAGCTGGTTAAAGTGCATCTCTTTCCGTGTGCATTTTGCTTCACGTTTCCTCTTACAGAACCATCGTTGTGGTTTATGGACACTGTCTGGTGACTGCCCTTTGCAACAAGGTGTTGCAGTCCTCCCCAGCTGAACACTCTCATGATAACCCTTGTTATCTGGAGTGTAAGATGAGTCTGATTATCAGTTATATGAGGCTTTAAACAAAAAGGAAAAAGAAGAAGAAGCTGGGGTGGTCCGGTGTATACAACTGTGCATTGACAAATGCATTCCATGGAGTGAGATGACTGTAGATAATGGGGTAAGATGACTGTACAGTGACAGATGGGGTAAGATGACTGTACAGTGACAGATGGGGTAAGATGACTGTACAGTGACAGATGGGGTAAGATGACTGTACAGTGACAGATGGGGTAAGATGACTGTACAGTGACAGATGGGGTGAGATGGTTGCCCGTGTGTCCCTTTCATGATTACCCCGCCACGTCTTCGGAGAATTACCGCATTTTCTGGAGGGCTGGTGCTGTTATTTAAGGGGATACCGGAGCGTGTCGTGGCTGAAGTTGCCCCAGATACGCATGCAGCGCATAACAGCATAGTTAGTGGCGTTACAGCTGGTGTCAGTGTGCCGGGACACAGCCAAAGCCAACGCTTGTTCTCACTGGCGCTACAGCTGGTGTCAGTGTGCCGGGACACAGCCAAAGCCAACGCTTGTTCTCACTGGCGTTACAGCTGGTGTCAGTGTGCCGGGACACAGCCAAAGCCAAGGCTTGTTCTCACTGGCGTTACAGCTGGTGTCAGTGTGCCGGGACACAGCCAAAGCCAAGGCTTGTCCTTACTGGCGTTACAGCTGGTGTCAGTTTGCCGGGACACAGCCAAAGTCAAGGCTTGTTGTCAGCGAGTGAAACAGCAAAGGTGCGAGTCGTCAGCGTCCCTTCTTAACGCAGAGTGAGTGTGGCGGTGACAGTGCAGACTTAGTTACAGCCTCCGTCTCTCGCCGTCTCTTGGGACTGCGGTCCCTGCCAGTGTGTTCAGGCGAAATACGTCCCGAAAGCGCCATGTCCTTAGCTGCAGCTAGCCTCGTGGAGCCCAACACACGGCACAAACTCCAAGCACCGGTTTACGACATCCTTCCTTCAACCACTGCCGTATTTAGATACGCCACAGGGTCCAGAAAACTGTCAGCCAACGAGCATTTTTTTGTTGGTACTCAGACAGTAGTAAGTTTGTTACAAACAACTCAGATTATATCAGACGTTTCTTTTCTAAAAGACCATTGTGCTTACGCCAACTCAAATAAAACCCAAATCCTTCGAATCGAGGCTGAACTCTTTTTTTTTCTCCTCTTCTTTTTCTTTCTTTCTTTTTTTACCGGGGGTGGATGCGTCTCATGTTCACGTGCGTACTTGGGCGCTAGGCTGCTTTCACAGTCTTAAGCCCGTTCTTAACTGGGCGAATGTTTGTTCGCCGAACATACTCCGGACAGTTCGACGAACTATGATTCGTTTTTTAATTGAACTTTTAGCTCGCTGAACATGGTTCGGACAGTTCGAAGAACTTTACTTTGTTCTCAACTGGCTTGTAATGAGATGCAAGCTTCGGCCCGAACTTGCGGCAGACGCGCAGCAGACAGCATGATCGAAAATGTAGGCTCAAGTCAAGTCAATATACTGTCATCATCCCTCACAGGGTAAATCAACTAATTACTATCTCATTCTGGGTCCCCGAGACAAGGTTGCGCCTCCAACAAGTCAACAAATAAACAAATTCCCTCCTAAGCGAACGAAGAACCTAGCGACACCGCCATCCATTTGTATTTGTATTTCTTCCTCCTCCACAGGAGAGCTCTGCTCTCAGCCAATCAGAGGCAATCTTCGTCGAATAGGGCGAATGTTCCCGCCAGAACATGTTGAGCGAAGCTTTTTGAACCCGAATATAGCTTCGTCACGGTTCGACGAATACTTCTAACTAGGTTCGCGAAGAAATGTCGCCCAATTAAGAACCAAGTAGGTTCGCCGAATACTCCCAACTAGGTTCGCGAACAAACATTCGCCCAATTAAGAACGGGCTTTATCAGTACCAAAACCTTTCGGAGGGCGCTGACCGCGTCTGTAGACAGCTGCGTGGAGATAAAGAGTGCCCCTTCAGTGGCGTAACCAAATGTGTCAGAGTTTGGAGGAAGGTGCCGGAAAGCGGTGTTCGAAGTGTTGACACGGCACTACTGATTGTCTCCCTGCCTCGTGGAGCCCCACACACGGCACTGCCGATTGTCTCCCTGCCGTCCTCGCTTGCAGGCTAGGCACTTGGTCAGTCTGCATTGTGACAAAGAAGCCTGCATACTTGCACACGAGACAATAGCAACTCAGCATATACAAGTTGAAGTTTATCTTTTCAGATCCATACACACAAAAGCTGAAAAATAAGGCTGATGTTAGTGGACAACACAAAACATGCCAAAATAACGCTGATTTTAATGGACAACACAAAACATGCCAAAATAACGCTGATTTTAATGGACAACACAAAACATGCCAAAATAACGCTGATTTTAATGGACAACACAAAACATACCAAAACCTTTTGGCAACACTCCTTTCTGTAAGCAACGGACTGCCAGGTAAACGATAATATATTTTATTTTTGGGCATGTCGTGTGTTATCCAGTTTGAAACTAGCCCCCTCTTTTTAATTTTGTGTGTGTTTGGATCTTATTTCAGAATTTTAGCTGCCAACTTGTTTCAGATTGTTTGTTTGTTTTTCCAGAGAGAATGCTTCCAGCGTTGTTTGTCGATTACCGAGTGCATTGCATGAAACGTCTCTTTGGAAATTCCCTGTTGGCCTAAATCCGATTAAAGTAAGATAATTGAAAGTTTGCGTGCCCTTTGACCTACTGAAAAAGCTGCCCACTCATTTCACGAGTTCTCCAAGTTTTTGATACTATTTCAGAGGCGACGTTTGGGAAACTTCTGAGAGACGGGGTGGAGAGCATTTGGACTCTTCCGAGCGCATAGCTACCATCTTGAACTGAACTGAACTCAGTACTGTTGGCAGTGATAGACGGGATGAAAAAAGGAACATTTATTGCATAGAAGTGAACGTTGCCTTTCCCCGATAGCGCAGCTGACAGATGTCGGTCGAGACCAGTTCGTTCTGGTTGAGATGATAACTCGCTTTGTGATTGCACACTCGTGGCCACAGACAACAGCAAGGGAACAGTGGTGTGTGCTGCCGCTTTGAAGGAACCAGCCTTTTCCAAACACGCTTTGTCCAAGCAGGCCGACCTTTCTCCAACAGGTCAAGCAGATCAAAATACAAACAACTCGAGCATTTTGCTTCTAAGTGTCTAGGTGATTTTGATTTCAGTTCAGAATCCTGCTGGCGTCAGTAACGATTAGAGGGAGTCGGCTGCAGAGAACAGCTGGTCACCTACAGCCAGTTTGATTCGGTTCCTTGAGCGACGTGAACACGGACCTCTTGTGTCCGATATCCGAGAGGCTGAGCACGCGACACGAGCCAGCCGTCGTTACGTGTCGCCCGTGCAGTCTGTGTAGTTATGGTTACCGACGAAACTCAACCTTAATTAGAAATTTAGTATGTAACCGAGTGTATTATGTGTGTTTCGGGCTATGACCCTTTAACCTTTCTTTCCTGTCCTTTTTCGTTTTTGATTGGGTGGGAGTTTTATGGCCCCAATTATCTAAGGTGCTAAAACCTGTGCGCTGGGCCGGCAGCGTCTTTTTCCCCCCAGTGTCCCTGCAGAGGCAGGTTGTTTGTTTGCTGTTGCGGCCGGTGTTCATGTGTTCACCTCAGGAGAGAACCTACGCTGTTTCCTGGTTGGTGTAAATAAAAGTTATGTTTTTAGCAACCTCTGACTTGTGACTCTTCATTCACGCTTCCAGCCTGCTTCCCTCACTCCCCACCCCACTCCCCTACAAGACCTGTACGCTTAAACAAAAGGGAGCGTTAAGAAGAAAGGGAGCGTTAAGAAGAAAGGGAGCGTTAAGAAGAAAGGGAGCATTAAGAAGAAAGGGAGCGTTAAGAAGAAAGGGAGCGTTAAGAAGAAAGGGAGCGTTAAGAAGAAAGGGAGCATTAAGAAGAAAGGGAGCATTAAGAAGAAAGGGAGCTTTAAGAAGAAAGGGGTTATCGGATGTTTTCTACCAGTAGAACAACAAACGGAGCATTGAGAAAGCTGGTTTCTTTAACACCCTCGCCCACCCCCTCCTCCCCGCCAGCACCCCCCTCCCACCCCCGTCCCTACCCAGTGATGCCGGTGCCGGAAGGGGAAGAGGGAGGCGCTGGGAGATTGGTTTCCGGGTGATGGATGAAGCGACGGGTCAGCGCGTGGCTTCGCTCTGTGGATGCGCCGGCATCACAATATTGTTTCTTGCAATTGATGGCGAGGAACTCAGGGCCGGTCTGTCGCTACCCCCCCCCCCCCTCCCCCGTCTGTCTGCGTGTGCCGCCATGTCTGTTCCCGCCTCTGGCACCGTCTGTCCGTCTGTGTGCATCTGTTTCTGTCCAGCTGGCTGTCTCTCGCTCTTGCGCGCACTCACTGTCTCTCTGTAATTGTTAAGTTTTGACTGAACCTAAATTATCATCCTTTTAAAAAACGTTTTTTTACTTCGAGTTCTCTCCCCCCCCCCCTCCCTTCCCTCCGCCACGCCCACACACAACCTGTTCACCTAACTTCGCCAGTCTGTTCAAATTCAGCCATAATCTAAGAGTTTCAGGGTGTTATTGAAAAATGTAAAATACTGCACCTCCCCTCCCCCACGTGACTCTAGTCCCCGCCTCCTCAGACTCTGTGTGTGTGTGTGTGTGTGTGTGTGTGTGTGTGTGTGTGTGTGTGTGTGTGTGTGTGTGTGTGTATGTGTGTGTGTGTGCGTGCGTGCGTGTGTGCGTGCGTGCGTGCGTGAGTGCGTGTGTGTGTGTATGTGTGTGTGTGTGTGTGTGTGTGTGTGTGTGTGTGTGAGAGAGAGAGAGAGAGAGAGAGAGAGAGAGAGAGAGTGTGTGTGTGTGTGTGTGTGTGTGTGTGTGTGTGTGTGTGTGTGTGTGTGTGTGTGTGTGTGTGTGTGTGTGTGCGTGCGCGTGTGTGATGAAATGAACATATCCTTATGTCTTTGTCTCTGGGCTCTTAAGGGGATGGGGCGCCATAAATAATATATCATTATCATCATTATTATTAAACTGGAGGGTCTTCAGTACAGTAATACAACCGTCAGTCGCTGTCTCAGATCGCCTCTCTCTTTGGCTTTCGGTTTATTCTACTCTCTCCCCTCTCTCTTCCTCTCCCCTCCGTTATGTTCTTCTCATCTCCCCATCTCTCTCATCTCCCCGTTCATCATGCCCCTCTCGCCTTCGTGTGCACAGCAAATAAAAGACCCCTACCCACAAAAGAAGGCCTAACGGGTGGTGGCACAAAAGAACAGATGTGGCGAATACAAGAAGCAAAATAATCATCCAGATTACGGTCAAGAAGTAGAGAGAGAGAGAGAGAGAGAGAGAGAGAGAGAGAGAGAGAGAGAGAGAGAGAGAGAGAGAGAGAGAGAGAGAGAGAGAGAGAGAGAGAGAGAGACACACACACACACACACACACACACACACACACACACACACACACACACACACACACACACACACACACACACGGAGACAGACAGTTGATTTTAATCCCGGGCCAAAAATCAGTTCTCTCTCTCTTAGCTTGGAAAATGTGTGCACCTCATTTCAAATCGTTTCTTTGAGGACCTTATCTAAACTCCCTTCTTTGAGGACCTCACCTAAACTCTCTTCTTGGAGGACCTCACCTAAACTCTTTTTTTTTAGGACCTCACCTAAACTCTCTTCTTTGTGGACCTCACCTCAAATCTCTTCTGGACATCACCTCAAATCTCTTCTGGACCTCACCTCAGATCTTTTCTTTGCGAACCTCACCTCAAATCTCTTCTTTGTGAACCTCACCTCAAATCTTTTCTGTGTGGACGTCACCTCAGATCTGTTCTGTGCGGACCTCACCGCAAATTTCTTTTGGACCTCACCTCAAATCTCTCTTGGACCTCACCTCAAATCCTTTCTGGACCTCACCTCAAATCTCTCTTAGACCTCACCTCAATCTCTCTTGGACTCACCTCAAATCTCTTCCGGACCTCACCTCAAATCTCTTCTGGACCTCACCTCAAATCTCTCCTGAACCTCACCTCAAATCTCTCTTGGACCCCACCTCAAATCTCTTCTGGACCTCACCTCAAATCTCTCCTGAACCTCACCTCAAATCTCTTGGACCTCACCTCAAATCCTTTCTGGACCTCACCTCAAATCTCACTTAGACCTCACCTCAATCTCTCTTGGACTCACCTCAAATCTCTCTTGGACCTCACCTCAAATCTCTTCTGGACCTCACCTCAAATCTCTCCTGAACCTCACCTCAAATCTCTCTTGGACCCCACCTCAAATCTCTTCTGGACCTCACCTCAAATCTCTCCTGAACCTCACCTCAAATCTCTCTTGAACCTCACCTCAAATCTCTCTTGGACCTCACCTCAAATCTCTCTGGGAACTCACCTAAAATCTCTTCTGGACCTCACATCAAATCTCTCTTGGACCTCACTTCAAATCGCTCCTGAACCTCACCTCAAATCTCTCTTGGACCTCACCTCAAATCTGTGTGGAGCCGCGACACGTCACTGCTGGTGCAGTTTCCGAAAGAGCACCGCCCCTTAGCGTGACCGAGTGATTATTGTCGTGAGGATCATCTCCCCTGTCGTCAGCCTGCCGTCACTGCTCTGATCACTCGACCTGATGCTCTCCCTTTGTAAGGCCCGTAACTGCCGCATTGTCCCCGATGTAATGCGGTAGGCTGTTTACGTCCCTTTGTTTTCTCTCAATGAGAGACACACAACATTTTCTCCATATCTTTGCTTCCTATTAATGACAGACACAAGACAATTTTCTCCGTCTCTTTGTTTCCTGTTAATGACAGACACACGACAGTTTCTTCGCTGCTTGTCGCTTTCTCAGCCATTGATGGCTGAATGTGAAGGCGTGTTGGATGAGAGTGAGGCTTAGCTGTGACGATCGCTCGTGTGTTGAACAGAACCGCCTTTTTGAAATGCTGCACGGCACTCGTCGTCTAGGAAACGGGCACTGAAAGCTGTGTGTGCGTCATAATTTGTATCGGGGGTGAGGTGAGCATGCCCTCCTGTTATAATCGGAAAGTTCGTCCGCGGTAAGAAAACAAAACAAATACTAATAACAACAAACAAACAAATAAACAAAGAAAACAAAACAAAAACAAAACAAACAAACCAGCCAACTAAACAACAACAACAACAACAACAACAACAACAACAACAACAACAACAACAACAAAAGACAACAAATCCTAAGAACAAAATTAATAAAAAAAAAAAAAAAAAAAGGGGGGGGGGGGGGGGGGGGGGGAGAAAAAAGAGAGGAAAAACAAATCCCAACAAAACAGACAAAAACAATCCCCAACACACACACACACACACACACACACACACACACACACACACACACACACACACACACACACACACACACACACACACACACACACACACAAGGACGGCACTGATGCGAAAATACGAGTCCTTACTGGCAGCGGTGAGGGCCCAAGTGAGGAAGGAAAACAGGACTGCGCGGCTCCTCCTGTCGGCACGGCGCCGGTGCGGAATTTCGTCACCTGCCGATTGCACTCGCCGCTGTCTCACGTACAGCTGCTGTGGAATTTCTTACCGTCTCTTCTTCTGCTGACGTCCCAGCGCTATCGTGGGTGTCTGCTGCTACGACTGGAATCAGTCGGTCACAGCTCCTTGTGCTTCGCCTGTTGTCTGGAATTCTGCCTTCCCAGTTCATTCAACTTCATTTTTTTATTACTCTCCGAATATAAACAATGACGTCTTTCACGGCCAATTAATCGTACTTGTCATCTGAAGAATTTTTCCCGCCCCAGTAATGACTGTTTTTACTGTTGCCTGGGAGTTTAATATCCAGTATCTTGTTGAAATCTGTGCAGTCTTCCAGTGTTTCTTGTCCTTCAATGTTTCTTTGTTGGTTAGCTTGTTTTTACCCGGCCTAATAACACCAGCATGGTTCACTGGGCGTTAAAGGCCGACTTTCACTTTTCTTTTTCTTTTTTTCGCTTCTTTCTTCTTTTTTAACGGTTTACGTTTAGTGCTTTGAATTGCAACAGTAATGAATTTATTACTTTTCCTCCTTGGGCCGGTTTGGTTTAATGTGGAATGCTTCACCAGTCAACAGACAAATCAAGGTTCGATTCCACTTCGGCCCACCTTCTTTTTCCTGAGTTGTTGTTTATGGAGACTGTCCTGTGACCTTGCCTCTCTCCAACCCGCCCTCCAGCTAAACACACACACACACACACACACACACACACACACACACACACACACACACACACACACACACACACACACACACACACACACACACACAAAGAGACATAATAATATCACACTGCTAACCAGCTTCGTGCAGCAAGATGCCGGCGGCATTGTAAGACCGACTACCCCCCTCTCCTCCATCTTACCACCCCCTCCCTCCCCATACGCACAACCACCTCTGACGCCAAATCAGTTCCAGCCGGTTCGTGGCCAGAGACAGCTTGGCCCTAAAGCCGTGTGTTGATTGGGCGGGCAGCTTGCACGGTACTAATGCCTGCTCCTGGTGTCCGCAAGCAGAACTGCTTCTTGATCATAGATGGCATTGATTGGGAACATTAGTGCCACGACAGGTCCGTAGTATGACCGAGCGAAACTGAACATCTTGTAATGAGTGGACGAGGAACTTTTTACGATAACATCGGCAGTATGAATGCGCGAAACCAGTTTCTGTCGATGAGTTCCTGAGCGGCTTTTCCAAGAAACCAGTGGGCCATTGCAGCTATGAGCTAAAAGCCATCAACTCTCCGGCAAACGAGCATCAGTTCTTCGTGTCAAACCGAAGTCCAAAATACCTTCTGCCGACCTTGCGGGTCATATGCATAAAAGATGAGGTGCCGGCACTGACCAATCAGGAAACTAGTTTTTTTCCTAATGTAGAGCTGAGACTCATCAGTCCTCCAACCACTGCCATTAGCCCTAACCCTAACCAGTTCTTGGTTTCACTGTATGTCTCCAACCACTGCCATTAACCCTAACCCTAACAGTTCTTGGTTACACTGTATGTCTCCAACCACTGCCGTTAACCCTAACCCTAACCAGTTCTTGGTTACACCATAGGTCTACGAAAACCTCTACCTAACTGACAGTTTTACGTTGGTACCGAAATGGCGGTAAGTGTATTATCGCACAGACAACTCAAATCACATCGAGCCACGTCATTCTTACAACTACTCCCAGTGCTTACGCCAGTGCAAATAAACCCAAATCATTCGAACAAAGATGGAATTATTTTGTTACCGGGGCAGACGCGCCCGAAGTTGCTTCGACGCTATGTTGCTTCCACGGTATTGTTGTCGTTGACTGTTTTTATATACAGCGCTATTCTCCGCTCTCCAGCAGACCCACTGCGCTCTTGTCTTATGTGGTTCTAAATAAAGGATTGTAGCTTGTTATTACGGCGCTGTTTGGTCGTTACGTGGTCTCAGTAATCGGACATTTCGCAAACTTTACTGAGGGCGCAAGCAGCGGAAAACGTACAGGCGACTTCAGCAGACAGACAATGGAGTTTCCCTTTAACTGCCGTAACTTCAGTAGACAGACAAGGAGTTTCCCTTTAACTGCCGTAACTTAAGTAGACAGACAAGGAGTTTCCCTTTAACTGCCGTAACTTAAGTAGACAGACAAGGAGTTCCCTTTACTGCCGTGACTTCAGCAGACAGACAAGGAGTTCCCTTTACTGCCGTGACTTCAGTAGACAGACAAGGAGTTTACTGCGTGACTTCAGCAGACAGACAAGGAGTTCCTCTTTACTGGCGTGACTTCAGCAGACAGACAGGGAGTTCCCCTTTACTGCCGTGGCTTCAGTAGACAGACAAAGAGTTTACTGCGTGACTTCAGCAGACAGACAGGGAGTTCCCCTTTACTGCCGTGGCTTCAGTAGACAGACAAAGAGTTTACTGCGTGACTTCAGCAGACAGACAAGGAGTTCCCCTTTACTGCCGTGACTTCAGTAGACAGACAAGGAGTTTACTGGCGTGACTAATTCCGGCAGAACTGGGAGGACGGGTACCGGAAATCGAGGCTTGCAGTGTGCGCAAAGCGATACCTGTCTGAGGAGAATATTTGGTTCCACCGACACTCTGCAGAGAGTCCACGAACACGTCGGTCTTTTAACCTGCTCGGAACACACGAGGAGTTTGGTGATGTATCCCAATCTGCGATATTCTACCAGCTACGGTACTCCCCCAACTCCCCCCCCCCCCCCAACCTGTAGTACTCCCCAATCTGCAGTACTTCCACAGCTGTATTACTCCCCAATCTGCAGTACTCCCCCAGCTTCAATACTCCCCAATCTGCCGCACTCCCCAATCTGCGGTACTCCCCAATCTGCAGTACTTCCACAGCTGTAGTACTCCCCAATCTGCAGTACTCCCCCAGCTTCAATACTCCCCAATCTGCCGCACTCCCCAATCTGCGGTGCTCCCCAATCTGCAGTACTACCACAGCTGTAGTACTCCCCAATCTGCAGTACTCCCCCAGCTTCAATACTCCCCAATCTGCCGCACTCCCCAATCTGCGGTACTCCCCAATCTGCAGTACTTCCACAGCTGTAGTACTCCCCAATCTGCCGCACTCCCCCAATCTGCGGTCCTCCCCAATCTGCAGTAGTCCCCCAGGTGCAGTACTCCCCCAATCTGCGGTACTCCCCAGCTGCAGTATTCCACCAGGTGCAGTACTCCCCCAATCTGCGGTACTCCCCAGCTGCAGTATTCCACCAGGTGCAGTACTCCCCCAATCTGCGGTACTCCCCAGCAGCAGTACTCCACCAGGTGCAGTACTCCCCCATCTGCGGTACTCCTTCAGCTGCAGTACTCCCTTAGCTGCGATACTCCCCAGCTGCGGTACTCCCCCAATCTACGATACTCCCCAGGCTGCCGTACTCCCCTGTCCTTTGCAAGCCGCTGCCAGGAGCAGGTCTATTATGTGCATGTGCAGCATGCAAACCACAGACACATTTCGTTCAACGAAAGCTTCAAAGCAATGGCTTCTTACCAGAGTGTTGAACTATTTACGGCGCCTACGTGAGCAAGGAAACGCAGTTGTTCTTTTTTACTTCTTCTTTTACATTTCTTTCCCCCCGGGGAAACAAACAAGAAGAAAAACCAGGCTCTCAGAGAGCTGACTTGCATGCCTGTTCTATTTATGCTCTTGTTTACCCTCCAAGCTGGAAAAAACAACAACAAAAAAAAAACGATAACCGCGATCCTATCAGTCCAGTTGAACTATCCTGACACTTCGCGTGCAGAGTCCATTCTCGGCAAATTCCGAATCTGGTCCATGCGCACGTCACAGGGAGCAGCAGTATATGCCCACCATCTGTCCCTCTTTCTTTCACTTCACCAACCTCTTTTCTGACAATTAGGCAAAGCTTTTTAAGCAAATGTCTGCACGTCAAACAACCTCGGGCCGTGCCTACTTCACTGTCTTCGTAAAATAAGTTATATTACTCTCTGTCTCTCTTTCTGTCTCTCTGTGTCTGTCTCTGTCTCTCAGTATCAACCTGTGTGTGTGTGTGTGTGTGTGTGTGTGTGTGTGTGTGTGTGTGTGTGTGTGTGTGTGTGTGTTTGTCTGTCTGTCTGTCTACTTCTCCCGTTCCACGTACTGTCCGTGTTTCTTGACTTTTGATGTTGACAACCCAACACCTCCGCTCCGAACGTAACGGACTGATATGAATACAACACACACACAGAGCCCAGATTAATTCGTTGCCCGCTTCTTCTGCAAGTTGGCGTGTAACGTCATTCCGCCAAGCTGCTGCTCCTCATCGACCCGAGGGGACAGGAAGGCGGTGCGGCGTTCCGTGACAATGGACAGCCGCATGTCTTCTGCCGCCGCTGCCAATCAAACAGCCCACGAGCAAAAGCCAATTTCTCCCTGAAGTCAAGGACTAGCTAGGCCCGTGCCTGAAGTAAGGGGCAGGATTGTGCACGTTTTTTTGTTAAGGTCTTGCCACACGTTGCTGGGCAAGACGTGTTCTTGTTAAGGTTTGGCCACATGTTGCAGGGGATGCATTCTTGTTAAGGTCTGACCACACGTTGCTGGGGACACGTTGTTGTTAAGGTCTAGCTACACGTGTCTGAGGACGCGTTCTTGTTAAGGTCTGGCCACACGTTGCTGGGCAAGACATGTTCTTGTTAAGGTCTAGCCACACGTTGCTGGGCAAGACTTGTTCTTGTTAAGGTGTAGCCACACGTTGCTGGGCAAGACGTGTTCTTGTTGAGGTCTGGCCACACGTTGCGGGGCAGACCTCTCCTCCAAGCAGAACACCGTGACTGCCATCGGGCCGACACACAGGCGCTGGATATGTAGGTGAGTTGTTTTCAGTCCAGGCTACAGCTCACTTCACTTCCACTAGGTATCTATGCGACCAGGAAAGCCCGTATGACCTCCAGCCAACCCATCAGTAGTTTTCCCCAGTGTTGCCTTTGAATCAGTTCCAATGTTGGTCTATCTGGCCCTCTCTCGACCTTTCAAGGAAGATCGTCTAGCGCTTCCTCTTTCTACGCCTCTCTCCTACAGGCGATCGATGACATGTGGCCTTGGCTTTGTACCCGCAGGTAGTATCTCAAGCTCCTCAACATTTCACATCTTACGACACACATTCCATTTGTGATGGCTGCTTTGCCGGCCAACCTGTTCGCTCGGTCATTTCCCTTGACTCCGGCATATTCAGGACAGTGCACTGACAAGAGTCTTGAAAGGTGGATGTGGAACATTGGCACATGCTAGTCTGGGCTTCTCTGGATTACACAGCAGTTATCCAGTAACTGTAAGGCTTCCCTCCATCCCGGAAACTATAAGTTGTTAAAGAGTTTAACTCAATTCAACATCCTCAAGCAAGCACACACACACACACGCACGCACGCACGCACGCACGCACGCACGCACGCACACACACACACACACACACACACACACACACACAGATAGCCACGCACACAAACACATGCACAGACGGACAGGCAGACTGACGTTTCGGTCCCCACCGGTTCCGCTACAGAGACAAGTCGGAGTTTTAAACAAATCTAGCCAACATTTCTTCCTCATGCTCCCGCGCAGATCATTATGGCGTGTGTCTCAACTTCCAGCAGCAGGGCATCCCATTTATCGGGGACAAAACAAGCGGCTGTGTTGCTGTGTGCGTGACCACCATCACGAGTCATCAGCTCCGGAAGCCGGCTTGCACCCCTCTCTCTACTCTGCCCCCTTCCACCTGCCGCCCTGTTCTGTCTCCGGAACACATTTGCTCCATCAAGACTGTTTCGAAATTGTTCCTCCCCCCTCCCCATTTCTTCTTCTTTTGTTTTTGTGGCCAGCCGTTCAGCATACGCAGCAGAAAGCAGGACAAGACGGCTTCCTCGCTGACGATATGGATGCGATGTAAAAACAGCCTTAATGGTTGATGGAACAAATTCCGCCAGTCAGAACAAGACATTGTGTCATTTCCGCCCATCTTGGACAAAAATTAAGTCAAACTTAAAAAGCTGCATCTGTGAATTTATTGTGTTTCCATCCATGCGTGCGTCCAAAGTGGACTCTTCCAAGCCCCCTAACCCTACCCCCCCCCCCCCACACACACACACGACGGTCGTACTCACTTGCTTTCGTCACCCTCGGACAAGTTCTGTTCAGGGAGGTTATTCTGACCTTATAACAAACAGAAGGTGTATTTCACTGGTTTAGGAGCTGTCACTGGTTACAAGGGACTAGCCAGCTGCCTTCCTGTTGTAAAGGCCCTTCAAACAGAGCTTTGCCGACTTGGCCAAGATCATAGTTCAGGAGCTGTGTGAGAGTCGAGGTGGCCGTCCTGGGCTGTCCGTCCTAACGAACCTTCCGGTTTCCGTGGACGTAAAGCTATATTGAACCATGCTTCGGCATTGGTCACAGCTTGTGCCTAATATGTCAACTGACATCTGAGGACATTAAGCATCACTTCATCGTCATCTTGGCCAAGATGTACTCAGTAACATCGGTTCTCAGTATGAAAATAGCAGCTTTCCGCACCCAGGCTTTCGGCGATTTGCTTCAGGAGCACTTTCATGTTTTGGTTTCTACAAAGTTTGCTACAAAAAAAAAAAAAAAAAAAAATTAAAATTAAAAGTGGAATGGGAATCCCAGACTGGAATGTGGCAGTGGCGACATCCACCTTCGAAAACTCCTGTGGGTATAGATATGCCGGAAATGACCGAGCAGATAGACTGGTGGGCAAAGCAACCATCACAAATGGCTTGCTTCTCGGAAAATCTGAAATGTTGAGAAGCTTGAGACACTACCTGCGGGCACAAAGCCAAGGACATCACACCATCGATCGCCTGAAGGAGAGAGACGTGGATAGAGGAAGCGCTAGACGATCCTCTTTGAAAGGACGAGAGAAGGCCATCATCAATCAGACAAACACTGGAACTGTTTCAAAGCAACGTTGGGGAAATCTCTGAGAGACGGGATGGACTGCATTATGGGATTTTCCGAGCGCATAAATATCATCTTGAACTGAGCGAACTGAACTGTTTGTACTCTTGCAACTGTGAACAGATGGGTCTCACGACCATGGCCGATAGACTGGTCAGCCATCGGACAGCTGCGGCCACACGGCCAATACTTCGCGCTACCTGCCTTGCGATGTCATTTGGACGGAAAAAGGCCTTGGCGATGTCTCGGCGAAGTGGTCGTTGCTACGACTCCTTCACAGGATATTAAACAACGGCCTTTGCATTTAACACAAAAGAGTGTAAAACTGAAACCTATTGCGTGTCAAGTGCCTGTGGGGCCTCATGACAGGACGGACACGGCCCGAATATTGAATCCTTCGTCCGCAGAGCAATGGCAAGGGTCTGCAAGTTACAACACCACTCGACATTCAGCCTCTGATTGGACAGAGGGAGAGAGAGAGAGAGAGAGAGAGAGAGAGAGAGAGAGAGAGAGAGAGAGAGGGAGAGAGAGAGAGAGAGAGAGAGAGAGAGAGAGAGAGAGAGAGAGAGAGAGAGAGAGAGAGAGAGAGAGAGAGAGAGAGAGAGAGAACGTGGCGGAATAAGAGGCATGGCTGAAGCCGGAAGGGTAATTGGTTAATATTACTGGCGATATTTATTTAAACTAGGGCTGGCGGCGTCCCTTGGCTGAGTCCCCAGGGAAGCAGTAGTGAGAGAAACATTGCTGACGGCCAGATCGTGCCGGCTTCCATCCACTTCTGACCCAGGCAGCGTCCTTCCCAAACTGGGATTGTCTGTGGAGGCAGGGGCGGCGTAAGAGGATGAGAGACGGGGTGGGGGGGGGGGGGGGGGGGGTGGAGGGAGGGGCAGCGTAGGGAGGGTGAGAGACGGGGAGGGGGAGATTGTGGAGATAGGGGCAGTGTAGGGAGGGTGAGGGGGGATTGTGGAGGTAGAGGCAGTAAAAGGAGTGTGAAGGGGGGGATTGTAGAGGTAGAGGCAGTAAAAGGAGTGTGAAGGGGGGGATTGTAGAGGTAGAGGCAGTGTAGGGAGGGTGAGGAGCGGGATTGTGGAGGTAGGGGCAGTGTAGGGAGGGTGAGAGACGGGGAGGGGGGGATTGTGGACATAGGGGCAGTGTAGGGAGGGTGAGGGGCGGGATTGTGGAGGTAGGGGCAGCGTAGGGAGGGGTGAGGGGCGGGATTGTGGAGGTAGGGGCAGTGTAGGGAGGGTGAGGGGCGGGATTGTGGAGGTAGGGGCAGCGTAGGGAGGGTGAGGGGCGGGATTGTGGAGGTAGGGGCAGTGTAGGGAGGGTGAGGGGCGGGATTGTGGAGGTAGGGGCAGCGTAGGGAGGGTGAGAGACGGGGGACAGGAAGTGGGAGGAGCTGATGGCAGGAAATGGGGAAGCTTTTTTTCTTTTCTTCTTTACAGTTCCGCTGCAGTTCGTGCAACATTTGACGACTGAATCAAGAATCAGATACTTCTCCCTCTCCCCCTCTCTCTCTGTGCCTCTGTCCGTCTCTCTGTGTCTCTCTGTCCGTCTCTCTGTGTCTCTGTCTCTCTCATTCACTTTAGTTTCACGAAGAGTGCACACGTCATATTCAACACATATGTAGTCACTTTCCACTCCTCTTTCCGCCGATGGCACAGATACAGTCGTTGCTGCTGGCAAGACCCCCCCCCCCCCACCCCCAGGAAAATCCATATACCGAAATTTACCGAAAATCCATACGCCGAACTTTACACAAAAGCATCTTTCGGAAGCTTGCGGCCGACCGGCCTTGGGAGGACTATCGGTGGGGTGATTACCTCCCTTAGCTGCCCTAGGCAGGGGGCGGTAAGCAGGTTACGTGTGTCTCCAGACACCGTGCGCTATGGCGGTGAACAAGTGACATACGCGGGGCAAACGGGTTTACATCCAAAGCGAGAAGTGCACACTGTCAGAGGAGGAAGAGCAAAAGGACTTGCCTTCCCCTAACCCCTTTCGTCCTCTTTTTGCTGTGGGGTCGGGTACTGCCGCCTGCAATCAAAGAGGGAGATAAAGTAACGATTAGAGGGACTGTAAGGATTTGATGTATCCACAATACACACGCACGCGCGCACGCACGCACGCACGCACGCACGCACGCACGCACGCACGCACACACGCACGCACGCACGCACGCACGCACGCACACACACACACACACACACACACACACACACACACACACACACACACACACCTCCCCCTACAAAATTCCCCAGCTGCAGATTTTGTTTTTCACATAATATGTTTTTCACATTAAAAGAAAATTATTAAAAAAAATTCCATTGAACTAGACTTCTCAAACAAGTTTGGCCACAGGCAGAAGAGGTCAAATTAAAATGTAGTCAAGGATAGTGTGTTGAATGCTGAAGTTAGTTTCGCTAGTGACGATTAGCTGCACTGACAGCACACAACGGGGACAACAGTCCTTGCTGGACCGTTCACGCTCCACTACTCTGATATCGGCCAGGGACGCTGGCCACTCTGATATGGGCCAGGGACGTTGGCCACTCTGATATCAGCCAGGGACGCTGGCCACTCTCGTATGGGCCAGGGACGTTGGCCACCCTGATATGGGCCAGGGACGTTGGCCACTCTGGTATCGGTCGGGAAATTATGTGCAGACGTTGCTCGGGAACAACGACCAGAGAAGCCGCGGCCAGCCGGGTAGGTGGGTGGGAGGGTAGGGGGATTCTGGGTGGGTGGCTTGGTGGGGGTGGTGGGGTGGGTAAGGTGGGTGGGTATTTGGGTTGGTGTGGGGTTTAGGGCGGTTTCTGGGTGGATAGGGGGGTTGGTGGGTCTAGGGGTGGTGGTTCTTGGGTTGCAGTCGAGTCCCACCAACCGTCACTGCTGCACGGGATTCGAAATTAGAAAGAAAATCAACGCGCAGATTACTGAACAAAACTTCGAATCCAAGGGTGTTTTTTGTTTGTTCATATTTTTATTATTATCTGTTCTACATGTTGGAGAAAGGCTGTCGTTTTGAACAAAACATTTGCTGAGAAGGCTAGTTCCCTAACAAATATAAGGCACACGAAAATAGCCAATCAGGACCAAAAGAAAAGAGAAAAAATAGCCAATCAGGATCGAAACAAAAAGAGAGAAAACTAAATAGCCAATCATATAAAGAGAAAAAGAGAAAAAAGTAAATGGCAAATCAGGATAAAAAGGAAAAGAAAAAATAGTAAAAAGCCAATCAGCATAAAAAGGAAAGGACAAATAGGTAAATAGCCAATGAGGATAACAAGAAAACAGAGAAAAGGGTAAACAGCCAATCAGAATAACAAAGAGAGAGTGAAAAGGGTAAATAGCCAATGAGGATAGCAAAGAGGCAGAAAAAAGGTCAATAGCCAATCAGGATAACAAAGAGACAGGGAAAAGGTAAAGAGCCGATCAGGATAACAAAGAGACAGGGAAAAGGTAAAGAGCCGATCAGGATAACAAAGAGACAGGGAAAAGGTAAAGAGCCGATCAGGATAAGAAAGAGACAGAGAAACAGGTTTGTAAAAAGGGACTGGCACTCTCCTGCCACACAACTCAACTTGGTCCCCATTTTCCAAGAAGCTCTATGCACGCGACAGTTGTGGGGTTTTTTCTTCTATTTCTGGCCTGAAATCATTTGGACCAGTAAGAAATACCAGCGTTGTCTGGACAGCTGCGATGCACCAAAGAGCCCCGAACGCTAGTGGTCTGCATTAGGCCTGCAAAGTATCGATTTGTCCGTTCAGACGAGTTCATGCAGGCTTATTAGCGCCGTGAATCAGCCGACCCCCGAGAAGCCCGGCCAGTCTGCAACTGCGACCGAAGTACAAATCTGTAGTGTGGTACGTGTGAGGAAACGCCCGAGTCGCCTAGTTTTAGTTTTAGTTCGTGGCTTGAAAATGGAATCGGCTGCGGAGCTGTTGATCATACAGCGCGCCATGTTAGTCAGGCAAAAAAGACAGAAGGGCAGGTGCCTATGCAGGCCTAGGCAGTTTCCGCTTGGAGGCTGAGACAGATGCAGGTTCACGTGCTGTTGTTGTTGTTCTTGTTGCTGATCGCTTTTATGTAGCGCTAGTCTCTGCTCTCGAGCAGACTCCCTGCACTCGCATGTGATTCTACACGAGTGACTAGGTTTTAATAGCGCGTTTCTGAATATCCACCGATTCGCTGTACTTACAGCACTGTTTCCTTGTTACATGGCTGGTGCCACGTGAAACTGCTGCCGTCTCGGCGCGTTCTTTGTACACCATACAACCATGCACCATGTCGTCAATTCATTCAAAGCCAATACATAGGGTGCTTACGTGTTTAGC
>OY757544.1:30258239-30268239 GCA_963584105.1 Alviniconcha strummeri | reverse complement strand
GTGGCTCAAATCTGTCACCATCTTGCCGTCGTAAATGTCTGCGTAATGATCACTTTGTCTGAAGGTAACACTTAAATAAGCACACTGATTTTGTGTTTCCTGTGCTTATTTGTTGAACTTATGATTACGATGAATGAATACATTTTGTTTAAAACCAAATCTGCCACCTGATACCGCCCCAAGACGTGTCACACAGTCAGCACCCTCAGTACAAGACGTGTCACGCTGTCAGCACCCTCAGTACAAGACGTGTCACGCTGTCAGCACCCTCAGTACAAGACGTCTCACGCTGTCAGCACCCTCAGTACAAGACATGTCACGCTGTCAGCACCCTCAGTACAAGACGTGTCACGCTGTCAGCACCCTCAGTACAAGACGTCTCACGCTGTCAGCACCCTCAGTACAAGACGTCTCACGCTGTCAGCACCCTCAGTACGTCTCACGCTGTCAGCACCCTCAGTACAAGACGTCTCACGTTGTCAGCACCCTCAGTACAAGACGTCTCACGCTGTCAGCACCCTCAGTACAAGACGTCTCACGCTGTCAGCACCCTCAGTAAACTTTGCCAAAGGTCTGAGTGCTAATATAAGACTCATGTGGATCCAACATATTGCCAAAGCACGTGAACGTCCATCTCAGGTAAACAGATTAGTTCAGTCTCCATTCAAACGATCTGGACTTTATCTGTGCTGGCGTAGGCACTGTCAACGTTACAAGAGAAACGCAGCCCCGTGTAATTTGAGTTGTCCCGTGTGGTTAGAAAGTTACTGCCGTTTGACACCAAGGGAAAACTGTCCGTTGGCTGGCGGTTTTCAGAGAAGTATGATGTAACCAGTCACGGCAGTGGCTGGCGGTTTTCAGAGAAGTATGATGTAACCAGTCACGGCAGTGGCTGGCGGTTTACAGAGACCTATGACGTAACCAATCATGGCAGTGGCTGGCGGAAAGATGTCGTCAACCGCTGCCTGGAGTTTGATCTTCTCCCGTCTCTCCTCCCCTCGTCCAGCCCAACCAACCAAGCAAGCCAAGCAAGGCAAAAGCAAGCCAAGCCAGCACTCGCCGCTCCGGCGCTAAGGATGCTGCCACCCCATCCCCCATCTTCCCCCTCCTCCCCCGCCCCCCGATCTCTCCCCGCTTTCCTCCAGTCGCCCCCACCAACTCTCTCTCTCTCTCTCTCTCTCTCTCTCTCTCTCTCTCTCTCTCTCTCTCTCTCTCTCTCTCTCTCTCTCTCTCTCTCTCTCTTCCCCCTCTCCTCTCCTCCCCTCTCCCCCTCTCACCCCCCCCTCTCTCTCTCTCTCTCTCTCTCTCTCTCTCTCTCTCTCTCCTCTCTCTCTCTCCAAGATTTCCAAGCAGGGCGGATTTTTTGGAGGTCTCGATACGAACACCAAACGAGTTCCGACAAACCGGCAAGATGCCAGTTGCTGGATTACCAACAGCTTTGGACAGTGCCCTGGAAGCCCTGCTGACGGAAAATGCAGTTTCTTCCTGGAAAATGTCCGCAGAAGGAAGGAAAACCAGCGTTGTCCTTCGACTCGTGACGACACCTGACCCAGACATGGCCGATTTCACTCACCCCCCACACGGCCACACAACACTTCCGACGTAAACCTCCCAGCCAGGTGAGACGCGACCAACGCCGGGCCGCCGAACGGACAAGACAGAACCCAGAGGCAAGTGAACATTCTCCTTCTGGTTTATTTCAACCGACACCACCGCCAACAACAACACTAGCAGCACATCTTGAAATGCAATCTGAGAACGATACGCAACACATGTACGCCAGTGACACTGACACCGACGCACGTGCTTCACGCTCTCCTGACTACAGTGCACCAGCCAGCAGTAGGCCCTGTGACACAGACGGTGTGTCGTTGTCACGCGTCAGCCAGTCACTGGATTTCTCTGTGGAAAACCTCATGGCGTGGAAAGGACAAAGTGAAAGTGAAACTGTACAAGACTGTACTAATCTGTCTGAGAAAAGGGCTGTTCAGTGTGGCTACGATCTGGCGACGATCAGAAATGATGTTGGCAGTTTGAAAGACAGAGCAGTACAACGTGCACTGAGAAACACCAATCGTAACAACTCATTCAAAACTGTGGTGCTTGACAAATCGGACAACAAAAGCAAACTGATTTGTGAAACTGATGACTTTGTTTTTGTTAGTGACTGGAGCACCTACCAGAAACACCCATGTACCTACTGGCTGATCAAGCAGGAAGAACGTCACATGCTGAAGAAGAACTGGAGTACCTGAGGAAACTGCAGAAGGGGAAGCCAGTGGTCAGGGGGAGGTGTGCTGACCATCTACAGAAAGTGCTGGAGTAAGTGTTGTTGCTGAGAGATGTGACACGGTTTTATCTCGGTTGATCGGACAACAGGCTGAACTCTCGGTTTGTGATCGGTGCGGTGCGGTATCGATAAGCCTGTGATCAGTTTTGTGGGCTAGACCCATGTCAGAAGATACGGTGGGTAGAAGACTTTACGGTACTGACGCGGAGCTATTGCCATGTCAGTGACGAGGAGGAAGGGCCTCCCTTTGTGTCCATGATATGTTGAATTTCGCTTGTTTTGTACACTGCTTTATAGGCTATAGCCTACAAGTAATAAACCATCATCATCATCTCTCTCCCCGTCGTGTCTTCTCTCCCCTCTTCTCTTTCTCTCCTTCCCTCTCTTTTCTCCCCTCTCTCTCCCTCTCTCTCCCCCTTCTCTCTCTGCCCCTCTCTCTCTCTCTCTCTCTCTCTCTCTCTCTCTCTCTCTCTCTCTCTCTCTCTCTCTCTCTCTCTCTCACACACACACACCAGGGTGCGCGTCACTTAGAGGTTGGTGACTGTAACCCGGTGATCGTGAGCTTGACGTTAATGAAAAGCCGACACGGTGAGAGAAGCACGTGGAGCTTCTGTTAATTAATGGTCTGGCCGGTCACACCCCATCCTGTTGATCCCCGTGTCGGCTGTAATTAAAAGGGCAGAAGCTAGGTCAAAGGCGTGGGCCGGTTTGGCCCAGCGGTATGGCGTTAGGCTCGTAAGCGGATGACCTGGATTCGAGTCCCTGCTTCAGCTGTCGTCTTTGTTAGAATGTTGTGGCTTGTGGACCCGGTCCTGTTAGTTTTCCCCTCACAACGGCCTTGGGGCCAAACGGCTCCGGCGCGCCTAGCACAGCTTGGCGGAAGAGATGCGTTTTTTAGTTTAAAAGTTTGGAGGGAGGGAGAAGCTCTCACGTCTGCCGGCAGCGAGTTCCAGACGGTCGGAGCAATGTGACTAAAAGAACGTCCACCGGAAGCTTTTAACTTCGTCTTCGGTCGGAGAGACCGGGTATGTCGTCCACTCTCTCCAGCCCGACAACTCACATCTGAGCGAACTCCAGCCCAGTCCAGTGTGTGTCCGCACCTATCACTGTAGGAACGTCAACGAGCTGTGTCAAACCGTGGTCACTGAGCATAGTCTTGATGTGATTCACCTGGGTTTCAGCGCAGTCATCTTAATGAAAGTTAAAATCGCCAAGCAGTACTACATCAATGCGGGAATCTGAAAACTGTGTGAGGAACTCGGGGAACTCCTGGAGAAACAACTAACTGATTGGAAAGTTTGTTCTCGCTGCTGGGAGGGGGTCTGTACAGGCACACAACCGATACGGACAGGTTTGCCGAGCTGGGGAAAAGTCCAATTAAAACTAAACAGACTCAAATGACTTGAGTGCGGGGGCAGATTTGCACAGAGAACACACCACCAGGTAGTCCAGTAATCCATGAGGAACACGCCAGTTACAGTCAATAATCCGAAACATTAAGAAAGTAATGAAAACATTCCAAACAGCGGAGCGAAACACTCTCAACCTGCTAGGCGCGTCATCACTCACTGAGTCTTGGCAGCAGGAAGAGCATGCTGGCTGCCCCGAGGATGACCCCCCCCCCCCCCCCAACCCCACAACAGTCAATGACCCCCCCCCCCCCCCCAACCCCACAACAGTCAATGCAAATATCATAAAGAGAGAAGACCAGCCAATGCTCACCGTCATCACACTAAATAATAATCATAATACAAAGTTGCAATACGTCACACAAAAAAGCAAGCCTAAAAATAGGAATAGCTTTAAGAAAAAAGACCCCAAAAAAAGACTGGCGATGAAGAGCAGTATGCCGCAAAGATCCGGTCTGGGTGACAACTACAACGATACGATTGCATTATACTCATTACATTACCCGTGTCAAATCACAGCGATTTCCGCTTTTCGGCTTAATTTGGTGAAGCTGGTTCACCACGTTCCAAACATTTGATTCCAAATCACGTCCACATGATGATCTTTTCAACGGGGAGCGGACGGGGGGGGGGGGGGGGGGGGCAGGGGGGGTTGGAGGGAGGGGGGGGTACGGATAATGGCACCACATACAGACATAAACAGGCAGACAAAAAGACCGCCCTCCCCCCCCCCCCACCACACCCACACACACACTACGCACTCACACAATCACACACACACACACACACACACACACACACACACACACACACAAACACAAACACACACACACACGCACGCACACACGCACGCACGCACGCACACACACACACACACACACACACACACACACACACACACACACACACACACACACACAACACGACACAACACGACATGACGTGCGATACGCACAAACACAGAGCAACTCACCAAAGATCAAAGTAAGCACGTCGGACACAGCCAGGCTGAAGAGATAAGAGTTGGTGACGGTGTGCATGTAGCTGTTCCGAGCGATCACGATGCACGTGCTGACGTTTCCGATCACTCCGGTCAGGAACAGCAGGCAGTATACGAAGGTCAAGGCCGCGACGGAAGTGAGGTCCTTGCGGCGCGCCCCGATGAGGGAGGTGAGCAGCATCTCCACGTCCGGCGCGGTGGTGTTGTGGTTGTTGATGTTGTGGGGAGTCAGCCCGCTCCCCGCGATGGCCGAGTTGTTGCTGTCGCCGCCGAGAATGTCTGGGTCACCGTCCGTGTCGTTAGAGACGAGGAAGTAAAGCGCGCGAAACGTGTCCGCTTCCATCATGGCTCTAGCTGCGAGTTGCAGGAAGTGACAACACTCTTCCGTGGGTCCAAGCCTTCGTCAAAGAGCGGGACTGGAGGTCGACAGAGAACGAGGTGACACGTAAAACTCGCGCCCAAAGCGGGCGTGTCTTCTGCCGTCGTGGTTCGGGTTTCAACTACGGCTGAGGAATCAACTTCGCCGTCACTTGATCGAAAGCTAAATGATGGTGCTGGCCCCACATCAGCACTGTGTCCTGCCATCGCGCTTCTGGCTTTAAGTTGAGAGGGTGGCGTAAACACAGTCAGCACTGGATCGAATTCTGCTCTTCAGGGTGAAAGGTCGGATCACGATCAATGAGCGCATGGCACGCACTCCCAAAGAAAATAATTATGCCTTCTTCAACTGTGATTTACATTTTTTGAAGTTGAAAAACAAACCCGTTCATCACTGGGTTGACTTTTTCAATCTATGGAGTTTCAATTCCAATCTGGAAAATATTGTGTGGCGTGAGCAGGATAAAATTAATCCGGTTTCCGTCACAGTGTTGTAGTAATCCATCCAAAAACGCCCCCATGTTGAATAATAGACAGCACTTTGGTGAATATAATATATTCCAAGGACACACTTCATACAACAAATGTTTCAAACTTTTGGTTTGGCTATTTCTCGTTCATTCGATCCGACTCGTTCATTTTACAATAAGAACGCAGTGACTGGACTTTGACTTAGTAATCCGTTGGTGCGTCATCTTCAGTAATGCGTCATGCTCTGTCTGGTCGTATCTGAAAACTCCAAAACACACGAACGGTTAACGTCCAGTTCTCTGTAAAAATGAAATTCTCATCTCATCTGAATGATCAAAACTCACAAAACGTAAACGTTAAATTCTCCGCAAAGATCATTAATTTTTTCAGCCGGAAAATCAAAACGACCAGTCAGTTCTCCGCGAAGATCATTGTTATTTTGTGCATATTTTGTGTGTTTTTCATTGTAATTGTTCTTGATAATCGTAATGTGCTTTGTGCTCCCGTGAGAAAAGGCGCTTTATTTCGATTCGGATTCAGATTTAAGGAAAGTGTCTCGAAAGCGGCAAGCGTGCAAACATAAGCAAACTACAACACTGACATACATCAACTAGCATAGTTAGAGGTATACACCCATCTGCACCACCAAAACAACACACACACACACACACACACACACACACACACACACACACACACACACACACACACACACACACACACACACACACACACACACACACACACCGAATATTAACATTGATCTCTCCGCGAAGATCATTGTCATCTCATGTGGAAACAAAAGGTTATTTTATTTTCTGTGGAGATTATTCCCATCTTACCTGGATGGTAACATAAACAAACTGTTAACCGTGAAGACCCATTGTTATTCCAGTTTGAAAGTCAGAACACACAAACATTAACAACCGGTTTGAAAGTCAGAACACACAAACATTAACAACCGGTTTGAAAGTCACAACACACAAACATTAACAACCGGTTTGAAAGTCAGAACACACAAACACTAACAACCAGTCTGAAAGTCAGAACACACAAACATTAACAACCAGTCTGAAAGTCAGAACACACAAACATTAACAACATGTTGTGGTGAGATACGGCGCTGTAGAAATGACTGCTGTTGTTATTATTATCAGTTCGTGAACATGTTATGTTAAAGATCAAAACACACAAAACGTTAACATTCAGTGATCCAGGATCGTTGTTAAGCCATGTGGATGATAAATCACATGCACGATGCTAACGCTCAATGCTTTAGCTGAGACATAAAGTCAAGTACTTCTTCCTTCCATTCAAAGCAAAACGTGGGTGCCACACATGAGCAAAAACAACCAAAATCTAGCCTACGGTTATAAATCATTGACAGTTCAAGAGTGTGCATGCAACAAAGAACAGGCGCATACCACCAAGATTCATACCACCAGCATTTTTTAATAAAACATATAACACCTATGGAAATGGTTGTAAAATAAAAAGTATTTATCGCACAGACGTTATAATTATTGACATATAATAGGCACGAGTATAATTATCGCTATTTTCATCATAGCCTTTCACGCCCACATGGCAAACAATTAATAATAAATATGCGACATTTCGGCAAAAGAGAAATGTACACGGGGAGACGCGTTGAGGATTTACAGCTGATGGAGTTTGCATACCGTGTATTAACTCGCATGCCAGGTGAGAGTTACCGTAGGCGATTCAGGTCTTTGGTGTTGTGTTGTGTTGTGTGAGGTCTCCCTTGTTGTTGTCGTTTGTTTATTTGTTTGTTTGTTTGTTTGTTTGTTTGTTTGTTTTGTTTTGTTTTGTTTTCTGCACAGGCGCTTTGGGCCTCGTTCTGTTTCGGAGAGAAACCTGTTTTGCAGAATAATAAAATAAAATAAAATTTAAAAAGGCCACTCATAAAAAAGCAAAAACATAAAACACTTTACATGCTAACAGGACAAAGACTTATCTTTTATAACAATAATACAATAATAAAAGATAATTCTTATAAAGCGCTATTCTCTAACCAGTTTTAAACTCACTGTCCTATACGAACAAATTATGAACCGAAACTTCATTTACGTACATTTCAACAAACACAACCTTTAGTATTCTACCACAAAGATGTCACTTAGCAAAGAGTAACTATAGATATACATATACTCACACGTGCTATTGACAGCTCCAGAATTTAGGTGAAGTAATCAGGACAATTATTTAGCACCGCACAGTCATTAATTCCTAAAAGCAACTCCCTTCTCAGCACGGCTACTGACACCACGACTGAATGTGTGCGAATACGATGCCTCTCAGGTGGTAATTAATAAGCCAAGAACAAATTAATTAGTGATGATGAACTGGCGCAGGCTGTTACAAAGAAGAGCTAAATAACAAGGGCGTGGGATCTTTGGAAGCTTTTACCACCGTCCGTGTGGTTTCATTAGTAACGCTATTGGTCTACTGAGTGAATTGACAGGTGTGTTTGATACGCTGTCGACATACTGAGTGAAGTGACTGAGGTATGTTTGATACGCTGTCGACATACTGAGTGAAGTGACTGAGGTATGTTTGATACGCTGTCGACATACTGAGTGAAGTGACTGAGGTATGTTTGATACGCTGTCGACATACTGAGTGAAGTGACTGAGGTATGTTTGATACGCTGTCGACATACTGAGTGAAGCACACACACAAGCACAGCCACAAGCACACACACACACACACACACACACACACACACACACACACACACACACACACACACACACACACACACACACACACACACACACACACACACACACACACACACACCGTACGTGCGCGCGCTCGCACGCACACACACACACACACACACACACATACACACACACACATGCACGCACGCACGCACACACACACGCACTCAAACACACGCGCGCTCGCGCTCACAAACACACACACACACACGCACGCACGCACGCACGCACGCACCTATCTTTTGTGGATAAAAAATGTCATCCTTCTTCCATCTTATCTTTTTCACATCTTTTCCTTCTTCCAAACGATACCGACATACTGTCCGTCCCTGCGCACTGATCTGTGTGGACAGACACCTGTGTCCACTGACCAATGTGGCCAGACACCTGTGTCCACTGACCAATGTGGCCAGACACCTGTGTCCACTGACCAGTGTGGCCAGACACCTGTGTCCACTGACCAATGTGGCCATGCAGACACCAGTGTCCACTGACCAGTGTGGACGGACACCTGTGTCCACTGACCAGTGTGGCCAGACACCTGTGTCCACTGACCAGTGTGGCCAGACACCTGTGTCCACTGACCAATGCGGCCAGACACCTGTGTCCACTGACCAATGCGACCAGAAACCTGTGTCCACTGACCAATGCGGCCAGACACATGTATTCAAGATTCAAGGTTACTATCCACCGTCCTATTTGGCCACACACCTTGTATCCACTGACTGTCTAACGGGTGCATAGGAGTTGTCCAACGAGTATATAAGAGCTGTCTAACGGGTATAGAGGAGTGTCTAACAGGTATAGAAGAGTTGTCTAACGGGTATAGCGGAGTGTCGAACAGGTATAGAAGAGTTGTCTTACGGGTATAGCGGAGTGTCTAACAGGTATAGAAGAATTGTCTAACGGGTATAGAGGAGTGTCTAACAGGCACAGAAGAGTTGTCTAACGGGTATAGAGGAGTGTCTAACGGGTATAGAGAAGTTGTCTAAAGGGCATAAAGGAGTTTAACGGGTATAGAAGAGCTGTCTAACGGGTATAGAGGGGTGTCTAACGGGTATAGATGTGTGTCTAACAGGTGTAGAGGGATGTCTAACGTGTATAGCTAATCATCATGGGTACACCTAATTCTCTCATCCAACCTCTCCAGAAAATTCAAAACTTTGACGCAAGACTCGTTCTTTTGGCACCCCGTCACCACCACTCAACACCTCTCCTGGAAAAACTGCACCGGCTTCCCATTACAGAGTGGCTAACGGGTATAGAAGAGCTGTCTAACGGGTATACAGGAGTGTGACGGGCATAGAAGTGCTGTCTAACGGGTACTGAAGAGATCCGAGAATAAACTGGAGATTGTGGTTCTTACTTTGAAGCACCGTGACCCTGTTTTTGGTTTAGCAGCAGTGGCGGTGGTAGTAATAGTAGTGGTGGTGGTAGGCGGTGGTAGTAATAGTGGTGGTGGTGGTAGGCGGTGGTAGTAATAGTAGTGGTGGTGGTAGGCGGTGGTAGTAATAGTAACAGCAGTAGTAGCGCACGTGCGTGTGTGTGTATTTGCATGTCTATGAGTTCGTGCGCGAGCGCGCGCGTCTGTAAGAGTGCGCGTGTGGGTGGTTGGAGGGTGGGGCTGGGGGGGGGGGGGGGCGGTGAATGTAACGTCTATATAGTGTCTTTAAAGTCCGCCAGCGCAAGATGGAACTGAGCCAAA
>OY757544.1:30126368-30250539 GCA_963584105.1 Alviniconcha strummeri | reverse complement strand
AGATACACACTCTTAGACATACGCCCCCTTTCTCTCAATCTGCATACACTAATAGCAAACCCAAAATTTATGGAATAATGCTTTCTCTGTCAAACCAAAACATAAAAACTCTCAAATTAAATAAAAATCGTTAGGTTCACGCATATGCAAAACATATATAAAACAAATATGGTTTAACTAGGTCAGTTTTCGTCCTTTCTGGCAACAACAGCAACAAGGACCAGTCGCAATCGTCAGTCGACAGCTTACAGAACTCATAAACATGGCAATATAGGACAGCGTTGTAACGTGGTCGGTGCTAAATTAGGTCAAGTCTACATTTTCATAGTAACACGCAAAAGAAAACCATGTCAAGAATGTTCAGTTTCAGCTGTTAACGATTTCTACGTGTCAACATTCATCACCAACACGATAACAACATTAATTACCACTGGTACGTTATATTATGTAATTCCAAAACAATCACCTACCTTACAGGTGTGTGTGGCGTCAAAGTTCCACGGCTGTCAGTTCACCGTGTTTCCTTTCAAACTGTGCATGTCCTTTCTCGGAGGCGACAGCGAAAACAAAACACCTAACCAGGTATTCTTCCCTGGGTGGTGACGACCAATTGTTGTGACTGTTCAGGTGAAGCAAAAAAGGTGTCAGTGTGACATGCACTCCTTCGCTTGCTTTGGGATGGTCCTGCACTTTGCAAACACACCCGTCAAGTGGGGGCTAGACGAATCTCAACAGGACACTGACTTCGCTGAACTTTTTCAGCCTGTTCCCAACTCTTCAGAATGCCTTGTCTGTCACCGGTCTGGTTGTACATGCTATCAACATGTCTGTGCCACTGAAAATATGCCACAGGCACACGCAGTAAGTGAATAATTTAAACTTGGTTTGATCAGTTTAGTTCGCATTGTGTTCCACTCCGCTCCCGGTATTAAACAAGTCGATGAGTCTAAAACTGGAGGAAGAAGAGAAGAAGAAGGGGAGAGAGAGGAAAAAAGGAGGGGGGTGGGGGGTGGGGGAGATATCCCATTCACTTAAAACTATTAACTGTCGAATATTCAGATTGTCGATTTTCCAAGTTTTTCTAGGAGAGTCAGTCAGTAAGTCAGCTTTCTCTCTCGAAGACAAAGTTTAAGTGTGATGAGCGTGCCGCTAGGCTATGCCGGCTCCGCCCCAAGATTTCTGTGTCTGGTACAAGGCAATCCAGTCATGCGCCTGTGAGCTGTAGCGGTGTCATCGCGAACAGAGTGACGCCAGCGACGCGACGTCAGTGAAGGAGGTTTTCCCGTTGTGTGGAGGATTTATTTCCCCTTCTGCTATCACCGCCCGCCCTCACCACTCTAGTGCGTTTTGTTTGTCTTCTGCTGCGGCCTTCACCTCACCGCCAGTATACACACACACACACGCACGCACGCACACTCTCTCTCTCTCCTCTCTCTCTCTCTCTCTCTCTCTCTCTCTCTCTCTCTCTCTCTCTCTCTCTCTCTCTCTCTCTCTCATACACACACACACCCACACACCGTGGCACACACTGACAGAGAGAGAGAGAGTTAGAGAACTCGAAAACTTTAATACTCATCAAGGATAGTAGCGTTAGGTCCATTTGCACCTATCTAACAGCCAGTCCTTGCTATACTACACAACAAATAAGCACGACTATACTACAAACAGATATTATAAGCACAAATAAGCAACTGCCGGGTGAATGCAGTTTTACAGAGTTCCTACAAATGTGCAAAAACATCTGAGAGAGAGAGAGAGAGAGAGAGAGAGAGAGAGAGAGAGAGAGAGAGAGACTGTGTTCAAGGAACATCTGAAAGAACGCAGAACGGCTGACTGGGATTTTTAAAAAAAATATCTTGCCGCCCCGAGGACTCGAACCCGCGTCAGTATTGCACCTGGCTTTTATTGCACCGGCGGTCGCCGGATGTTCTGTAGCTATCCCCGCCCCGAAGACGGCGAAACTCTCTCTCTCTCTCTCTCTCTCTCTCTCTCTCTCTCTCTCTCTCTCTCTCTCTCTCTCTCTCTCTCTCTCTCTCTCTCTCTCAGGAAGCCCTCCCTCGATGATAACACGACTGTCTACGCGTCACTGTTGTCTTATTAACGCCCTGAGGTGTTTTATTTTATGCTATGTTTTAGCGTGTACCATCACTCTACTGAAAGTGAAAATAATCATCCGCCGTTATTGTACCTGCGTTCCTAGCTGGCCTGGTCACGTGCTGGTGAAATGCGTGGCCTTCACCTTGTGGACTACAGCTGCGTGGGGTTTGTGTCATGGACCTACAAATAATAATAATAATAGAATGAACATTTGTAAAGCACCTACCCTGCGGCCCAGAGCGCTGGGACAAGCATAATGTGACACATATAATGTACACTGAGGTGGAACATTTTACCAGCAATTTCAACAAAACGCCGGCTAACACATAAGGTAGACATCGACAAAGGTCCAGGCATAACTAGGTGAATGGTGTACACACACACACACACACACACACACACACACACACACACACACACACACACACACACACACACACACTGATAGGTATCATACGTGTGATTGCGTGGATCCATGGACTGCGTCTTCACGTGGTGAGACGGGATCCTGGCAAAGCACCGGAGCTGTACGGCCATCCAAAGCGGCGTTCCATTCTTCAGCCGGTGCCGCTGTGTTGATCGACTGCCGGGGCGGTTTATCTCAGATACTGCTTTGTTGCGGATTGCATCTACGTCATGGAGGGGGGGGGGGGTTATCTCGTGTGTGTGTGTGTGAGAGAGAGAGAGAGAGAGAGAGGAGAGAGAGAGAGAGAGAGAGAGAAGAGAGAGAGAGAGGAGAGAGAGAGAGAGAGAGAGAGAAACTCAATGTTATTGTAGGGGAATGGGGATGGGGAGTTGAGGGGAAGCAGGTTGGAAGCATGGATGAAGAGTCGCAAGTCAGAGGTTGCTATAACATAACTTTTATTTGTACACCAGCCAGCCAGGAAACAGTGTCTGTATAAGAAAAGACACAAGCAAACAAAACAGTTAGAACATGAAAGTAAATGTAAAGTCTAAACAACAGCAATTACTAATCTAATAAATCCAGTAACTATGTAGTTTACCTGTGGGTTACTATAATACATGACAAAATGATTAATAATCAAGCACATAAATCGTATGCTTGACTTACACTTAAAACCCGTATCTCATAGAGTCGCGGTGAGTATACAAGAGACGGCCAGTCAATTAACTGATGAACTCCCAGTATAATATAGTATACAATAAAGTAACAGTGAAGAATGCGGATTACCAAGCTCATTCTTAACTAAACAGGAAGAGTGCTAATCGTTACAGCAGTTCCACTTCAGCACACAACGAGGTGGATAGTGACACGGGTGGCACCTGGGTCCATGCCGTGAGCGGGAGGAAGTCAGTCATAAACTGACCAGCTCCAGCCTCGTCAAGTTACTCAAAGCATGTTACTGTTACTGACTAGCAGAGGGGGGGGGGGGCGGGGATAGCTCAGTGGTTAGAGCGCCGGACTCGTGATTGAAAGGTCGCGGGTTCGAATCCCTCCTGGAACGGCGGGAGAATTTTCTTCTCCAGGGTCGACTTTCTGTGCTGACTCTTATTTCGGTATCCGTTCCACCCCCGTGTTACCACAGTAGCACGTAAAAAATCCCGGTCATTCTGCCAAAAGTGCAGGTGGCAGGTTACAGCTAAACACGCATACACCTTACGTATGTGGCTTTTATTGAACCGTGCTTCGGCATTGGTCACAACTTGTCCCTAATATGTCAAAATGACATCTGAGGACATTAAGCATCAACTCATCATCATCATGACTAGCAGAGCATATCCGGCTGTGAACAACGTCATCAAGAATCTAAACTGAGGGTAGCGCATCAAGAATCTAAACTGCTGATCTGGCTGCGCCTGTCTGCTCGGTTAGTGAACAGAGACAAAGACCTAATTGCCACACTGACGCGCATCACCGGCCAGTTCGGGTACACGCACAAAGACCCGGAAAGGGTTTACAAGCTAAGTAGAGTGAAAGTCTGCGCGCCCAAGACTCGGCCATACAAAAGCCGGATCAAAACAGAAATAACACGTCTCACAGTTTACACAATCACCCCTGTGTACTAAGCCACATTCAGCTAGTAAACTGAACATTCCACAACTATGAAATCAACATCTTCAAAGTGTTAGCCATAACATACCACCGATTTCATGTAGATCGGTAGGAAACTAAACAAATAAGTTATGCCGCACTGACAAAGTACCTATACTTTAGAGCGATAACTTTGCATCGGCATCCTTCAATTTGTTCAAACTGAACATCCAACAATGGCAGCATAACATACTAGTTACATATCAGCTAACCAAGGTTAGCTGCATACATTTTGGAAACATCGGTCATCCTGTGGCATAAAAGCTTAAGATATGAACGCACAAACAAAGCGGCTGCAACCAGGCGGCAATCTAACGCCGAAATTACCCACGTATTCAAGAACCAAAATCAAGGCACGTTTGAACATGATAATATTATAAACATACATCATTTACATCAATAAGAAACAACAGAACAACAAGCCATAGAAAATAACTACACTCAGGCTCTCCCCTGATGAAAACACATGAACACCGGCCGCAACAGTTAAACAAACAACCTGCCTCTGCAGGGACACTGGGGGAAAAGGGACGCTGCCGAGGTGAAAGTGATGCTTAATGTCCTCAGATGTCAGTTGACATATTAGGGACAAGTTGTGACCGATGCCGAAGCATGGTTCAATATAGCTTTACGTCCACGGAAACCAGAAGGCTCGTTAGGACAGACAGCCCAGGACGGCCACCTCGACTCTCACACAGCTCCTGAACTATGACGCTGCCGGCCCAGCACACAACTTTTAACACCTTAGATAATTGGGCCATAAAACCCCCACCCAATCAAAAAGGAAAAGGACCGGAAAGAAAAGGTTATAGGGTCATGGCCCGGAACATGTATACAATACACTCGGTTACATTATCTAATTACCATGCAGTAGAATTGGTGTTCCAATAACTCTGCCACATAATTCCGGCATCTTCATCAGTCCAAGAGGAGGATGTCGTAAACCAGTGCTTGGAGTTTGTAACTCCGCATACATAGAAATAGAACAGACGGATAAAACAAGCAGTTCTTTAAAAAAAAAAAATTATGGCACAGATTTTGAGCCTCTCGAGAATTGCTGATTTTTGCCTTCGATAGTGTCACTTGATTTTATGCAATACCTCCGGCTTGTACATGAGGGTAGCTAAATCATGTATGTGAATTATGGGAGGACTTATACAAAGTATGAATGAGTGAGTGAAAGTATATTGTGGATGCATATTACTAAATAAAAATCCGTGAGAGAAAAAGAAGAGAGAGAGAGACAAGTAGTTCTATTTGGTGGTGACAAAACTCAGCTCTCCACTGTCGAAAAACTGAATTTGAGTTCACTAACGAAACTAGGAACAGGTGTTTGCAAGAAGTAAATCTTCTTTATTGTTGGCTTCTTTCCACCTTGTACACCCGGGAATTTTTTTCGAAAGTATCTGGCGCCTGTTGTTTGTCAACCCGAGGCAGCTCCATTTGGCACGTGCAGTTTTGACTGAGCACGTGATGTCTGAGATCTAGTTGTGTTCAGCCATGTCGTGGCTAGGCGGCAGGCAGCAGGACTTCGTGTTAGTTTAGACTGAAAATGTTCCAGTTGACAAAAAAGGCAAGGCAGTTTTGGGAGATTTACAGGTATGTTTTTGCCATATTTATGTCTTTGTGCAAAGGCGTGTGTTTATAAATACGCGGACGGGGCGAAAATGTGTTTGTGTCGAGCGAGCTAGGGTCAGTATGACATAACGTGTGTACCTGTGTGCATGTCCGAGCGGCTGAGTGTTTCTCTGGGTTAGGACAGTACCACATCTGTTCCTAAATAAGTTCAGAGCATTCCGCAGAGCACCCCTGGTGACCGCCAGTTGGTGCCAGGGCCAGTTAATGGTGTCTTCATTTCGTTCAGTTTGGGTACTTTCGGAATGGCCCGAGCACAGCTCAAACTCGACCAAGCGGAAGTCGCCGCCATAGATTAAGTGTGGCGGCATGAATGCAATAATGCAACATAACTAGTCAAAGAAGCCGCATTGTCATGTAATTCAGTGTCGGCGACTCTAAAAGACACTGGCAGTTGGCTAAAAGTGGATAATAATTTATATTATCCATTTCAGTTTAGACCTGTCGGTTCAGTCGCGGTCCTCCAATGCGCGCGCGCTCGAATGTGCGCGTGTGTGATGCCAACGTTAGTAGTGCACACTTCAAGTTCATCAAGTTCAGTTTACACGCACGCTTGCACGCACACGCACTCAGTTTAGTCTCATCCAAAGGACGTTACTAGTTTGAGATTTTTGTTCTCTTGTTTAAAAAAAAAAATCCCACATAAAGAAGCCAGCTTAGACCATGTAAGAAGAACTCTCCAGAAAAGGAAGTCAACACAGGGCACATAATGTAAGAAACTCCCCACGAAAACCAGCATGGGGTATATAAAAGGGAACTCCCCATGTAAACTAGCATGGGCCTGTAAGAAAAAGAAGGGGAAAAAAACACAGAAAAAAAACATTAATTTATGGAATGTGTAAGAGAAAGTACTTGTGAAAAGAAATTAGCATGGGGCACGCTAATTCCTCTTTCAATTCCTGTTTTTAGGAGGACTCCATTCTTTCAGAGTTTCTCTGAAAACTTGCTAGTTTAGGTCAGCAGGATAGTCGATACAGTTGTGTGTGATGTGTGTCATCATGTGTGTGATGTGTGTCGTCTTGTGTGTGATGTGTGTCGTCTTGTGTGTGATGTGTGTCGTCATGTGTGTCGTCTTGTGTGTGATGTGTGTCGTCATGTGTGTGATGTGTGTCGTCTTGTGTGTGATGTGTGTCGTCATGTGTGTGATGTGTGTTATTGCACACGGCAATAAATACATATTTTTTTGTTTTGTTTTAAACTCTGTATGTATTTCTACATTTAACTAATATGTGTATTTCTACATTTAACTAATATGTGTATTTCTACATTTAACTAATATGTATAGCTGCACCGTGGAAGGGGTGCGGGGGGTGCACATGCACACGCACCCACAGCTGTTCGTATTTTTCAGGGCAGTGTTCATGTGACACTTTTTGTGAATAGTGTAGGGCACCCGACTTGTCATCACAAGCTATCCTATTTATGGTGTAACAGCTTGTTTTAATTTTGTTCTGAAAACATCTGCGACCAGCATCTCTTGCCTTTCTCAGTTGTAAATATGAATTTAAAAAGTAATGTATCTTATGTGTATTCCTCCAGATTGGAACACATAGCCCATTACAAAGCAATGAACCAAAGCACAGTCAAAACAAACCGCACACACACACACACACACACACACACACACACACACACACACACACACACACACACACACACACACACACACACACACACAGCGTCAATGGGATAGCTTGAAGAGGTAAGATTTCAAAGCTGATATGTAAAATGTGAATATTTATACTGATTGTGTTTGGTATTGATTGTGTTGTGTCTCAAACTCGAACACAAAACTTATATTTTACAAGGATAGTAGTTTAGGTTCAGTCAAAAACCTAAATTGGCAAGAATTGTGAGCCAGCTTTTTTGTTGTTGGTGTTACTTGCATTTAGGTGACATATTGTTTTGACATAGTTTAAAGTAACCATGAACATGCAATTTGTGTGCAGTTGATGGAATGCAAAAATCCAAGAACTAACTTGTTCATTTCAGCGTTTTGTAGGACTCTTATTCTTTCTCAACTTCTTTTGGGTCATGTTCTGCATATTTTGCAGTGTGATTTCACTCCTTATCGTAAGCAGGTGGAAAACAGGCTCAAGATCCCCCAGGGTCTCTCCACACTATTGTTTCACCGGTGGAGTGAAGTTCCTTCAAGGGGAGGGGTCCACGGTGATTCACCGTAAGAAAAACTACATGCTTTACAAAGATGCCACTCGTCTGTGTTCTCCAAGTGCTGCTTGTTAAGGCTTTTTGCTAAGCCTTCTTCTACCCAAACTGATTTTCTAAATGGGTTGGTTCTTTTTAGCATTTTGTAGGGCTCTATTCTTCTCAGAGTTTTTTTATGGCTGCTTTCCAATTTGAATGCTTCCTTTCACTAGTTTTAGGGTTTTTCTCTTGGGTCTTCTTCAACCCAGCTATTGCTGTTTGTGATTTTGCTGTGTTTAGCATTTTGTAGGGTTCTTTTCATTCTGAATGCTTCCTTTTAGGTCTTTTTCTTACTCCTTCTTCTGCCCAACTCTCTTTGTGGTTTTGGTCTTTTTGCCATTTCCTAGGGCTGCTCTCTTCGTAGTGTGCTTTTTTAGGGTGTAGTCCACATGTGTCCGGGACTGTGGCAAGGTGATCACACTGGTAATCGTAAGCAGGTGTTAAACAGGATCAAGATCCCCCAGGGTCTCTCCACCCTATTGTTTCACCGGTGGAGTGAAGTTCCCTCAAGGGGAGGGGTCCGTGGTGATTCACCGTATGAAAAACTACTTGCTTTACAAAGATGCCAGTTGTCACAGCCTCTGGCCATGTAATTTCAATTTGCACTTTGTTCTTGTCCTTTCTCTTCTTAGTCTTCCTTTTATGGCATTTCTTTGGCCTCTTCACCCCAGTTCTTAATTGTTCTGTTTCTTTTTGCACTCTGTAGGGCTCTTATGTCTTCCAGTCGGTTCATCTTAAGGCTTTCTCTTGTGACTTCTTCTACCCAGCTTGTTTGTAGTGGTTTTTCTTCTCTTTGATACTTGGCTAGGCTGCGTTTTAGGGCTTTGTGTTAGAGCCTTCTTTCATCAGCTATTCTTAATAATACTGTCTAGACTAGAAAGCATTGCATTTGTACTGATTAACTCAGTTTTTGATTGAATCTTTGGTCTCTAGTTGCTTATATTGCAGAGATGGCTGAGCAGGTACCCTTTTTATGTTGGTGTCCAGCAGAAAGTGCTGAAATATGCAGTCTGCCTGAAGGCCTGTGAAAGGACATCCCACTCCAGTTTCCAGAACAGTCCTAACTACTTGCTGTGGTAAATGGCGAAAAGCTGAGGAAGAGTTTTGACTTTGATTCATCCTGGGGTGACTACCCAGCTGCCTAAATCACTCCTTCTTCAGTTTAGAGCTTTTCTTTTGGTTGAAAGGCAGAACAGACACACCAAAAACAAACAAAAACATGAAAGAAAACAACAACAAACAAACAAACAAAACAAAGTAACTGATTGTTGAGGCATTATGGAGTTTACGATTACAGTTTTCTTCTCATTTTCCAAAAGCCAACATGGGGCATATAAGAGAAATTCCCTACAGAACGAAACCTGCAACGGGCATGTAAGAGAAACTTCTCACATAAAGTGACCATCATGTAAGGCAAATCCCATATGAAAAAAATAATGTAGTGTGTTTAAGAGAAACCACACACATTTAAAAAAAGTTTTTAATTGATTCTGTTGAATTTTTTGGCATCTATAGTTCTTTAGTTATTGTGGATATGGTTCAATAGGTAATATGGTACCGCCCATTTCATGTTTGTACTTAATTCACTTCTGACGGAAGCTGTGCTACAACAATAACTGCATATGCACAACACACATTCCTGCACGTGTACACACACACACACACACACACACACACACACACACACACACACACACACACACACACACACACACACACAGAGGCACACACACATGCCCAGAAACACACCCATGTGTGCAGAAGTCAGTCCCTGCTTGCCCCCTCAAATAGCATTACAATTAGTAAAGGATCAGTACTTTCAACAACAACAACAAATTGAATGTCTTCTCACCCCCTCAACCCCTTTACTCGCTCTTTTCTTTTTCTTTTCTTTCTTTAAGTTGCACAGGCCACTTTCTCAAATATCAGGTTTAGAAGAAAACATATCATTTTAGATTATTTATTGCTAGCAAAATCTTGAGTGTGTTGTGTGCTTTGTAGCTAGTCTGTGGATGTGGCTGTACTGTTGGATTTGGGGGTTTCAAAAGAAAGAATTCATTGCAGTCAGCAAGTGCTCATGTGTCTAGATAATTATACCAGGTTTATACTTTTTTCTTTTTTTCTTCTTCTTTATTACAACATATTATCTTTTTACGACTCATTTGAACAGTGACCACTGCACTACTGTAATGTACAAACTAAGTCTCTCGCTGAACATCAGCTGGAAGCATGACGCAAAAAGTTGCCCCCCAAGATGGTGAAGGTCTTGCTGAGTAATGCCTGTTCACAAAACTACCGCAATCCTAGGCGTGTTGGCAGGATTAGGCAACAAGGCTATTGCTTGCTTGTTTTTTTCTAAAACCTTTTGCTTGAAATGTTTGCATTATTTTCTGAGAATACAACAAAGAGTAAGTTGAAGAGCATTCTCTTTTCATAGGGTGGGGAAAGAAATGGACTACAAAGAAAGTTCAGCTCTACACTTATTCAACTGTGGAACTGAAACTTGTTTCAAGAGCTGGAGCTTTCAATAATTTTATGTCAGGTAAGTTCAGATTTGCTGACTGAGAAAGCCCTGCCCCCCCCCCCCCCCCCCCCCCAACAAAGGGAAGTAAACACAGGGTAAGAGCAACAGCCTGCATAAAGAACACATACGTGCACACGCATGCATGCACACAGACACACTGACACTCCCACTTGTCCCAAGAGTCTACATTCATGGCATATATTCTCCATAAGAAGGGGCTGCATACCAGGCTGTAGTGTCTTTCTTTAATTCTCATTCAACTTCTGTTTTCTTAGGACTGCATTTTGAGACCTTGGCTGGAAACACAGACCACATTTTTGGTTAGGGCGAGGCTACAGCACCGCCCAGTGACAGATAGGCCAAAAGATGTGGAACAGATCTTTTTGATTGATCGCTACCTTTGTTTTGTTTTAGGTCGACAGTAGCTGTCTAAGGACGGACTGTTCTGGCTCAAAGGTGAAACTGAACAGTGCCATCGTAGACTCCAGTATCATAGTAGTGCATGAAAGGGAGAGAATGCTATGATTATGTTTGGGTTTTTATTGTAACTGTGAAGTAGACAAGCTTTTGATTCAGAAACTTGTGTTTTGAAATGGCGTAAATGAAATTTGAATGTGTGATTTGTCCTCAGGTGGCCCAGTGCAGTTGACAGGAGGTTAAAGTTCAAGAACTAGCCGTGCAGGGGCAGAAGATGTTCAGGGTGTGAACTCTGAACATTCCTGACTCTTGGTGAACAGCCCACGCTCTGAACACTGAAGACATACGAGTACAGACTGAGAATGACCCACCAAACAGGACACATCCTGAACACTACAGACACTGAACACTATGCTGAGACTAAACACTACAGACATTGAACACAATGCTGAGACTAAACGCTACAGTCACTGAACACTATGCTGAGACTAAAGGCTACAGACACTGAACATTATGCTGAGACTAAATGCTACAAACACTGAACACTATGCTGAGACTAAATTCAACAGACACTGAACACTATGCTGAGACTAAACGCTATAGACACTGAACACTGCCAAGACTAAAGGCTACAGACGCCGAACTTTCACTAGAACCATACTACCCTATCGACTGACCACTTAAGAAACTGAAGCGATGCTGTAGACTCTGAACATTACTTGCATTGAACATTATAGAACTGAGCTGACACCATATGGACTGAACTCTAATGACACTAACACTATAAACTGTAGACTATAGACTGAACCCTACTGTCACTGAACGCTTAAGACTGAACCCTACTGACACATAAACACTATAGTCTCTGAAACCTACTGAAACCTAATCATTTTAACACCCCACCACTACCTTTCACATCACATCATTACTCACCACACCACATTTAACACCACACACCATTCCACACTGCACCACATTTAACATCACACCATTCCACACACATTTAACATTGCACACCATTCCACTCCATTTCACATCACACACCATTCCACACCACATTTAACATTACGCACCATTCCACACCACACCACATTTCACATCACACAATTCCACACCACATCAGACCAAAAGATTCCATGCCACATCACATTTCACAACACTTCAGTGTTTTGCATCACACCACCACCTTTCACACCACATCTCGTCACTCCATTCCACACTACATCACACCATTCCACATCACACCACCACATCTCAACACTCCATTCCACATCACACCACCACATCACATTCTATGACACCTGGTCATATTACACCAGTTACACATTGCACATTCTGCATCACACCACCACATTACACGCCACACCACATTTCACATCGCACACCATTCCACACCACATCTGACATAGCACCACCACATCTGACGTCACACAATTACACCACGTTATGCAGTATATGCATTCTGCATGAGGCCATTCCACACTGCCACATTGCATTACAACATAGTGTACCTCACAGCTGCATTTCGCACCACACTGCCAATACTACATTGATTTCCGTATCTTGCACTACATTTAAATTGCAACATTACACAGCGCACTACCACATCTCACTACACCACTTTTGAATCGTATTCCACATCACATGTCAGCACGCCTTATTCCACATCACTACACAGCCACATTCCACATCACATATTGCATAATCGCCACGTTCCACACTACACTACATTGCACCACCACATTTCATCGCACAACATTCCACAGCATGCCACATTTTGCAGGACACTGCATTTGAGTCGCAATCGCACGCCATTCCACATCACACCACGTCTGACATAACACCATTATACCAACACATTCTGCAACACTACACTACCACATTCTACACTCCACATGTTCCACACCACATCGGACATCTCGTCACCACACAATACTTCCCATCACACCACATTTCACTTCTCAACTTTCCACACATCACCCCATCACATTGCACCACCACATGGTAACATCCCACAGCACCGCACCACACCACCACATTTCATCACAACATTCCACATCACACCACATTTTGCATCACATATTCCACATCGTGCAACATTTCATATGCCGACACATTCAACATCACAACACAGCTGACATCACAAAATTACACCACAGTCTGCACAGCATTCCATAACGCCACACCTCACATCACAGCTGCATTCTAGATCACGCAGCCACATTCTACCACCGCATTTTACATCACACACCACTCCACATCGCATATGGCACCATTCCACGTTTGAACACGCCGCCACATCCAGCAACAATTACGCATTTTATGCAACACTCAGCATCCCACTCCATTCCACACAACATTGCATCACACAACATTGCATCACACAACATTCCACATCATGCATGCATCATTTCATATCACACCAACACATTCCACATCATGCATGCATCATTTCATATCACACCAACACATTCCACATCATGCATGCATCATTTCATATCACACCAACACATTCCACATCATGCATGCATCATTTCATATCACACCAACACATTCCACATCACACATCTGACACCACAAAATTACACATCACATATTACTGCTCACTCCGCATCCTTTGACACCACATATTGTACATCACGCTGCATTCTACACTGTCACAGCCACATTTCACATAGCGGCACCACCACATCTCGTCACATCGTGCACCATGCAATATTACACCAAATCTTAGTTCCACATATAACCACATTTTATACTGGACAATTCTGCGCTACATCTGACCACATCACGCAATTACACACCACAAACGTTACACATTGCACCACATTCTGCATCACGCACCACCACATCGCATCACAACATAATTATTGCAAAGCACAATTGCATTCTACACAACACTTTCCATAACACCGCCACATGTAATAACGCATCACGCCACATCGTCACAGCATTTCACTTTACATCACACCACATTCCACATCACGCACCATTCCATATCGCACCCAACACGTTCAACATCTCACACTATTCCACATCACGTGTTTAATATCACACCACCACATTACATGTCGCAACCCTGTATCACATCACATGTTTAATATCACACCACCACATTACATGTCGCAATCGTGTATCACGTCGCATGTTTAATATCACACCACCACATTACATGTCGCAACCATGTATCACATCACATGGTAACGTTACACATCACACCATATTCCACATACACCAGTCCATTACATCAACACGGTCCACATCTCGCATTATTCCACATACACCATTCCATTACACCAACACAGTCCACATCTCGCACTAGTCCACATACACCATTCCATTACACCAACAGTCCATATTGCACCACATCTCACACCATTCCACATACCACCTATTTCATATCACACCACATCTGGCATCGCACAGTAACACCACACTATTACATATTGCGCAGCAACATTCCACATCGCACCACCACATTGGTTTCCATATTTCACATCTCGTATTACGTCACATTTGAGCTCTTTTAAATCTTCCTTGAAAACCTTTCCTCTTTTTAAAAACCGTTTCTTCAGTCTCATTGCCCTGATACGCGACTGGTGTGTGTGTGTGTGCTTTCACTGATGTTGCATGCGTTGAATTTTGACAATATTTGTAAAGAGTGTCTAAGCGCTTAGGGCCTGTGCGGGTTGGGCGCTCTAAGTATTCATTATCATTATTATTTGAATCGCATCATTGCACCTTGTGCAGCATTTCACTTCATAACCACATGTCGGTACAATATAGGCTATTCCACAGCACAGCACACTGCCGCATTCCACGTCACACCCCCACAGCTCTTTCCATATTGCATAATCACACACCACATTCTGCATCACACCCCCACAGCTCTTTCCATGTTGTATAATCGCACACCACATTCCGCATCACACCCCAACAGCTCTTTCCATATTGCATGATCACACACCACATTCCACGTCACACCCCCATAGCTCTTTCCATATTGCATAATCACACACCACATTGCACAACACACCACATTGCACAACACACCACATTGCACAACACACCACATTGCACAACACACCACATTGCACCAGCGCAGCTCACCGCGCAACTGACATTCCACAGTACTATTTCACATTCCACACTACGCTTCATTTGAATCTCGCCCTGATATCACTGCACTGGTTGCCGGACCGGCAGCGGCTCCCAAACGACCTGCTACTGCAGGGACACTGGGGGAAAGACTGAGGACGCGGCGGTTTGGTTGAACCACGGTGTTGCTTTACGTCCACAGAAACCGTAGGCTCATTACTTAGGGATGGGAGCCCAGGACGGCCACTTTGACTTTCACACAATTCCAAAGGAAATGCTGATTGATTTTAGAAAAGCTCAAACTGTCATTCCAGATCTCTTTATTGATGGCGTGAAAGTTGAATGAGTACAGTATCTAGGAACAGTCTTAGTCAACAAGCTGAATTTTAACAAAAACACTGACTATATTCGCAAAAGATATATTTTACCTTCAAAAGCTAAGATCTCTTAATGTCAGTGCTGCTGTTTTACGCACTTCATTATATCGAGTTGTACTGAATCACTGAGTTTTAACATTTTCGTTCCTGTGCTGGTTTGGAGGCTTAAATGTGAAAAGCAGAAATGTCCTGAATATAAAGCGGTGAGTGTGTGGCAAGCCGGGTTGTGGGTGAAAGACAAGAACAATTAAGTCGGTTGTATGAACGACTGTGGTACGGAATGCTATGGTGATGTAGATAACAACAGCCATGTCCTTGCTAAGTATTATGAGCTAAGTTCTCAGTCCATCTGCTAGACGATTTCGCGTACCTAAACGAGTCAAATACAGTCTGCAGTCAATAGCATTTCTGAACAGATAAGTCTGTTCAAACATCCGAGCAATGTGCGTGTGTAAATTATGTAAATGTGTGTTTATTGTGTACCGTTTGTACTTTTCAATAATTGTTCTTTTTGTTTTAAAATATAAAATACGTGTTATTGTGTACTTTGATGTGGATAATGTTCAGTCACATTTTAATTTCTCTCAGTGATGAGATAATAAATAAGCTCTGAACGCGGCGGGCCCAGCGCGCGAGTCTCGACACTTCGGATGTGAGGGCCCTAAAACTTCGCCCAATCAAAAAGGAGGATACGGACTGAAAATAAAAATTGTGACAAGAGGTCATGGCCCGGAATGTGTTTTGTCCTAATAAATAGTATTCTTTTGAACCTTTTATTTGTTTGGAACTTGTTTTAGAACGCTAGCAGTCACACTTGAAACGGTTCTAAGCGGTGTTTCAGCCGGGTTAGTTTAACCGCCGATCGCTTGGTTTGGTGTAAGATTCTGTCGGACTGACTTGTACCGTGACTGACCTAGCAGAGATGGCTCATAACCGAGAATCGCCGTCCTCCGTCCTTACGTCAGTGACAGTAGTGATTCAGCGAGGCCAGATTATATTCACGCATTCTCGCCGTCCGGCCGGCACACGAGACAGCGCCAGTCGTAAAAAAGCACACCTTCAGGCAAGCCTTGACAGTGGTTTCTGTGGACGTTAAGCACTCATATTTACTTACTTGCCGCTACTGAAAAGTGCAGGTGGGAGGTTCCACACGGAGACCGTGTGACATGGCTGCTACTCAGTAACTGAGACTGACACCGGGGCGGCCCACGGCGGCCGCTGCCTGGCCGGCCTTCCGCGCCGGCCGGTGTAGCAGTGTCGTCAGTCAGTCAGTCACGATTTCGAATCAGTCAGTGAAGTGACTCGGTGAACTGGTGCGTGGTTGTATGGTCTACACAGAACGTGCGCCGAGACGGCAATAATTTCACGTGGTACCAGCCATGTAACCGAACCACCGAAACTGTTCAGCGCTGTCACATACACCGGCCACGAAACTTCAGCGCTACTGATGAGTAGAAGATTCACACGCGACACTAATGATGCGCAGTCAGTCTGCTCAGAGCAGAGAATAGCGCAGTATAAACGCGATCAATTGATTGATTGGATAAAGGCAAAGTAGCTACAACAACAACAACAAACTTTCGCCATGCAAAGATCGGGGAAAGTCTTAGGCCAAAGTTTGATGCAGCCGACGGAGGGGAGGTAAGCACGTAATATTTATCAGAAGCTTTTAAAAAAAAAAAAAAAAATTATATTCCTTCCCCCAGCATCTTATTGTTTAAATCTTGTCGACATTGCAAGAAATCTATTATTTTAATTTAATGTTGATAGGTTTCAGTTTCGAGAAGAGGTAGGACGGAAAATGCAGATTAGTATTACGGTCTGGTCCTTGTTCCAGTTAATGTTTTTATTGACCGGCGAGCCATTGCGAGATTCCTCCATCGAAGCTTTGGAACTTTCTTCAGGCTATTGTGAACGACGACCGGCGTATTTCCATTACCGTTGTAGACGGCTACTTCAAAATGGTACGAAGTCGTCTCGTTGTGTTGTATCGGCATTGTCGAAAGTGATTTTTACTCTACCACCTTTTATTGAAACATGCCTGGATTGGAGACTCATGTCGGCACATTGTATGCACGTGGCCGCCATGCTTTGTCGACTGCTGGAGTTGCCTGCATGTTTTGACCCGATTTCATTCACACCTTGAAAGTTCTTACTGTGTACTTTATAGTGTACACATTTTGATATATTAAGTCTCGAATCCCGTAAGGTGTTTTAAGCTGCTGTGTATTGGTAATGTACTGTTGTCTTGAGTACCACGGTAGATTTAGTGTTAAGCGTGATGCGAATTGTTATGATTGCCATGGTTATGAGGGTCTCCACTGCTAGTACCACACTCCACAGGCACAGTACCGTACCACACCAGAATGGCATGATACTGTCTGTGAGGATCAAACAAAGATGACTCTAGGTTCAATACCCGCGTTACGCAAGTAGAGTGAAGAGTATCGGTTATCCCTCAATCGTGAACAACGGCCGACGTCACTCGTTCACTGTCACTGTGTCAAACTGTCAGTGTCATTAGTAACATGTCACATGATCAGTTCTTGGCCTTCATTAAATTATAGGTTACAACGCAAACGCCAATCGAAACCTGTTATTCAGTACCTTGTACTAGTTGCAGTTGTATATTTTTTAGAGGAACATGATAATTGATATAGTATGATTAATGATTTGTATAAATGTTAGATTTGCAGATGCTTAATAATCATAATGATATGTCAGTTTTGTTACTGTTTGTTGTCACTTATGTTCTTTCTGTGTTTGTAGGTGTCCTTAAATCCTGTACAGATCTTCAATTATGGGGCAGAGGAAGAAAAATCTGAAACAGCCCGCATGGTAAGAAATCAACCCATCATTTCTGTAGATTTTGTAACACACTAACAGGAGAATGTTGCATTAGTGTACACGGTACAGTAACAGTATTCATCTAACTAGTAACTAGTATAATTGATTAAATAGTGTTATTCATAGAACAATAAAAAATAAAAAATAAAAATTGATGTTGGCTTTGCCTTGTAGAACTAGAAGTTGTACTGTCAACAGTCACCATCACAGAGAGACTATGTAACTCAGTAACTGTTGTTCTTTAAAATTTGTGTGAGTTTAACTTGTCAAGAAACTTAATATGATCATTGATATTACTTATTAGTGCATTTTCACTGTCAATCTTTCATTCCAGTTTTGTTAACCTTCATCTAATTTCAAATTCAAGGTCACACTCACAGGGTGCCAGTAACTGTGTATGGTAAAACTTCAGATTGTATTTTTGCTTCCTGACACTCAAACTTTGTAATTTACAGCTGAAGGCATGTACTGTTAAGATTATACACTTAAAGGGCCCCTGAACACTGATTTTAAGTCGTAAATATCACTTACTTTGTACTATATAAATAAAGTTTAACAATAACATACACGCTGTTCGTCTGATAGATTTACATTTTCCTGAGGTACGTAAAAGTATTGATTTGAATGAAAACAAACACGACGCTTCGAGCATCTGCGTCGTCTGCAGCTGAAAATCCTGCGTTTCTGTCACGTGACCTCCGTGACGTCACAACAAGACAACTGACCCGCATGGCTCAGTAACGACTTGAACAAAATGGAATTGAAAGTAGTCTGGCAAATCAGTTTTAAAGCATGCCGAGCGAGTGTGCTGCAGTTGGTTGCAGTGAAAAGTTGACAAAGGAGTTTTCTTTCCATGCTTTTCCTTTTAAAAAAAAATTTTTTTAAAGGAAGCCATAAAACGACAGTGGCAAATGGCAATGAATCGATGGGACCTAGCCACAAAGAAGTGGGAACCAAAGCATTTCGGAAAAGAAAAAAAATGCTTCACAGATTGCACCCTGCTGAGCATTCAGTTTGGGCTCAAATACATGTCCACAGGGTAACCGACTTTGAAAAAAATCCAGTTCAAATCTCCAAGGATGAAGCTCCGACGCCATTGCCAGTAGTCGGGCCTTTGTTTATTTCCCCCTTGTCATTCCATCTTTCTCGAGCCTTGTTAGGTGCGTGGCGTTTCGGTCTTTTTTGTTGTGTTTAGCTTTCACAACAGGCTAGACCTCATTAGGGAGCCTGCCTTTTATTGGGTGTTTTATTTTCCTAATTTAATATCCGTGTTTGTTTCATCATGAAAAAGTTTGTTCGTTTTTGTTCAATAGTCTAGCGATTTTGTGGCCTCCCTGGGTTATGGTTTGGGGTTGGGCCAGTTCTTGGCATTGACTGTTTTTTGTCTTTCAGCTCCTTTGTTTCTCGGGTTATAACGTTCATTTACGATGTACGAGTGATGGGGGTAGTCTCGTGAGCGTGTGCTGCCCCGCGGTGTTGTTGTCACTGCTAAGTGGGTTGTATTGTGTACACGGATTACGTGTATCCAGCCTTTGTCACGTTGCTCACTGACATTTCCTGCCTCCTCTTTCTTTTCAGAAAGTGTTTGTTTGTTGTCATTGTTTTGTTTTCTCTCTCTTCTCTCTTCCACCATACGTCTTTCGTTTTTATCTTTGGCTTATTGACCAATTCGTAACCGCTGTTAGCTTGCCTGATTAGGGCAGCCATTTTGAATTTCTCTTTTCGTCTGCATTTGTTTACATCCCGATGCTATGCCATCGGTAGTCCTGATTAGCGATTTGCTTTATCAGACTGCAGGCATTGTGTTTCTAGATGGAGGCCGGGCTAGTGAGGAGTTAGTTATGGTTAGTTTGGCTTTCCATCTGTTTGTCATTGGCACAGTTATTTTTGCTTCTGTGCTCTTATGTCAAGTCAAGTCAAGAACTTGCGTACATAATTATGTAAAAGATTAACACGTAAGAAGTACGCAACAACACATAGTATCGCACACATCACAAAATACAATAAACACAAAGCATAACCATCACTATTTTCATGACACTTCGTCACTGGAACTCCCCCAGTCGATGCCAAAATTGATACCCGCAGCTGGCTCATAGTGGAATGGCCATATTCCAGTTGCCATTTCCAACTTTTTAGGCAAATTTATCCGGAGTTTTGTGCACTGAAACTGTAGAAGCAACAATGCCGATGGCAGTCGAGTCTTATTGTGACGTCACGATTAGCCTTTGACTTTACGGCTCCAAGTAAACTCTCGGCCAAAACACGCCCAATCACGCGGCTACAGCGGTTATTTCCCCTGCCCATTCTGCCGTGACATATTGGTCTTGTTTTGCGATTCATAAGCATTTAAGACACTTGAAAAATATGAAATGATTACTGAGGCACGGAATATATACCTCTATTTACTGTGTGAAAATATTTAGTCCGTGGAATATACCAAAGAGGAGATCTGAAGCTAAAATTGGTCAAAATCAGTGTTCAGGGGCCCTTTAATGCATTTCATCACTTACTCGGACACTCGCTTTCTTTGAAGTGTAAATGAGACTCGAGCTCAGGAGTTGGATTGGGGTGGGGGGGGGGGATCCAGATTGATTTTATTTGGATGTCTGCACAAGCCCTTGTGTCCATAGTTGTACTTGGGTATTAATTCTTGCTGTCTTTTCTTGTTTTCCTACTTTTCCAGTCATCCTTTGTTGGTGCAATTGCAATTGGAGACTTGGTCAAGAGTACTCTGGGTCCCAAAGGAATGGTAAAAAGTTTTGTTGTTTTGTTGTTGTTTTTTCCCCCACTTTGTGTACAGTATACATGTCTGTTGCCTGCAAGAAGTATTCCAGTTACTATATTTATGTCACAGAAGTTAAACATGGTCCTGCTGCAGATGAATTTTAATCACATTTGTTTTTGAAATTAAAGTAGATGTAATGTGTATTTGTGAAGTTGTCACAGTGCCATTGTTTTTTGGTTTTTTTGTATTATATATTTTTGTACAGTTTTGTTCTATTCTTTAGCATTGCTAGTAGCAATACTAATAGTGGTTCATGGTATTAATAGTGACCATACATCCAGCCAGATGAATAAGTATGTGTGCTTACACTAGTTACAGACAGTACAAACAGTGAAAAGCTTCAAGCTAACCCTGGTGGTTGTTTTTGTGCCAGCCATAACATGTTTTCTTCAGAAAATGTAAAAATACAGACAAGTATGCCTGGAAGAACTATAAGTCTAATGTTGTTTCCTACATGCCTGCTGTATTTTTTATTGTAATTTGTTCACGTTCTGTTGCCATAGATACTGGTGTGTTTTTATTAGCCCTCATGTTGCTTAGATACCGAAGGTGTGTGAATTTAAACCAATAAAGGTGGGGCATGATAAACTTATAAAAACAGTGGCAGTTGCTCATTCCATAGTGCCCCATATGTTTTTGGTAAGTAGCAGACACCTCTTTTTTTCAGTGCATGCTGCCTTTGTTTTATAGTGTAAATGATTCTTTCTCTTTTTTTTTTTTACTTTGTCATTAAGGACAAGATCCTACAAAGCAGTGCCACCAATGAAACGGTGCAGGTGACTAACGATGGTGCCACCATTCTGAAGGCCATTGGCGTTGACAACCCTGCTGCCAAAGTGCTTGTTGGTAAGAATAAATACAGGCTGAGTAATTAAGTACAAACAGTAGTTTATGCACTCAGTCACTGACTCAATGTACACCACTCCTTCAGTGCTGTAAGAAATGTTTTTACACTCACTCACTCTCTCTCATTCAGTGAATAATGGTGATAAGAACTGATGGATGGTTTATATGATCTGAATACTCTGCTTCTTTTCTTTGTCACTATTAAAGCTGAACTGAAACCTTTTCCTCATCGCCTTTACATATCAGCCTACCTGTGTGTATGCCTGGAGCAAAGTTAATTGTATATTGTAGACACAGAATAAAGGAAAGCTGAATGACTTTGATTTTAGTAGGTTTTCATTGGATTTTAATAGGTTTTCATTGTTGAATATCTGGGTATTATGTAATATGTAATGTGTATTAATTTTTGTTGTTGTCAGTTTATATTTGTAAATGTAATATTGTTCATTGCTGTAAACTTGTATATTTTTCATGGGATATAGCAATGTAATAATAATAGGGAATGTATGTAGTGCTATAAAATATTTATTATTATGTCTAAATTGCGGTAATGTAGAGTCGTTACTTTGTGGGTGAAAAATTGTGTCACTTGCTCAGTGGCAGTAAGGACTGAAGGATGGAAAGAGTCTGTGTCGAAAGCCTCTGTTTCACTTTATGGGTAAAAGATTCTGTTGCTTGCTGACCAGTGGCAGTAGCAACTGATGTATAAATTAATATTATTATTATTAATTGCTTTTATATAGCGCTATTCTCCGCTCTCGAGCAGACTTGCTACACTTGTATGTGATTCTACATGAGTAAATAGCTTTTTATAGCACGTTTTTGAATATCCACCAAAGTGGTGTACTTACAAGTTACAGCGCTGACATGGCTGGTGCCACATGAAACTGCTGCCATCTTGGCACGTTCTGTGAACACCATACAACCATGCACCATGTCACTTCATGCAAAGCCACATACATAAAGTGTATGTGTGTTTAGCTGTAACATGCCACCTGCACCTTTGGAAGAATGACCAGGGTCTTTTACGTGCTACTGCGGTAATACAGGAGTGAAACGGATACCGAAATAAGAGTCAGCACAGAAAGTTGACCCTGGAGAAGAAAATTCTCCCGCCGCTCCTGCAGGGATTCGAACCTGCAACTTTTCGATCACTAATCCAGTGCTCTAACTGCTGAGCTGTCCCCGCCCCCCAATATGTCCAGAACACTGTAAAGTACACTGACGTTAAGTTTCCATGTGGTTGAGGAAGCAGTCACTGACCTACACAAAGTTATGGCAGCAAGATTTAATGATGGGAATAAAAGCCATTGTCAGTACCTCATTAATAACATGTACAACATAGAAACAGCACAGCATATTTTCCGCTAGCACCTGTTTTTGAAAGCATGCGTGTGAGACTGACATCAAGAGGGGGGAAAAGATGCTTTTACTGAGAAGTTTGTTTTTGCAGACATCTCCAAAGTTCAGGATGATGAGGTTGGAGATGGTACAACATCGGTTGTGGTTCTGGCCTGTGAACTGCTGAAGGTAATCATTGGTGATGAATTCTGCTCACTTGTAGGGACTGAACATTCATATGTAAATCTACACTTGTATGCATACTCATGCTTGCATGCACACACACACACATACATGCATACACGCACGCACACACACAAACACATTTAACCTATTTGCACATTGCCTTCGAAAGTTTTATACATTTTTACACCCTACCAGTTGTAAAATTCACATTGGTTCTGGTATGCATGCGTTGAAGCTAATGGGGCCAGCAGCTGATGCGCACATGTTTGTGGTGTGCCGCAGGAAGCTGAGAGCCTTGTGAACCAGAAGCTGCACCCACAGACGGTCATCACCGGCTGGCGCAAGGCCGTGGATGAAGCCCGGCAAGCCCTGGTGCAGAGTGCAAAGGACAATGGGTGAGCGTTTGATTCTCCCAGGCTTCTCCTGTTCATTTCTTTACCACCTTCTTCTGAACTCTGTGTGTGTTGCGCAGTTTGTAATTATAGTCTGTGCTCTAGTTCTAGCATGTTTTTAAGCTGAATGACTTCCCTTGCTCACTTATCAATGGATTTTGTTACATGCTGTGCAGGGCTGCTGCTTCTGTGTTCCTCTTTTTATACAGGTAGTATCCCCGTTTTCAGGAGACAAACTGTATGTGGCTGTTGTCATTTCCCCTGCTACTTGAGCAGCAACATCCTGGGTTGGCCTGATGTCAGCTGTGACCCCCGCCCCCCCTCCCCATTCTGCAGGGCTGAGAGAAAGTGTCAGTCGCAAAGACTGTGTCCAGAAAGCATGGATGTGCTGACATCCTTGTTCTTAGGTGGAGCCTTCCAGTAATATAGAGAATAATTTATGTATGTGTTCACAGGAAAGATCCAAAGAAATTCCGTGAGGATCTGATGAACATTGCCCGCACCACCCTGAGCTCCAAAATCCTGACCCAGCACAAGGATTACTTCTCCAACCTGGCCGTTGATGCTGTTCTCAGGCTAAAGGTAAAGAAGGGTGAAGGTGTATGTGCCCTGTAACTCCCTCAAGCCCCAATAATCTCCGTTTTAAAAGTTGACTCTTTGATTCGCTGTTTTTGTTTCTGTGTCACAGGCTGTGTGCTCCAGTAGAAAAGTAGTACATAACAGAATAAACAAACTTTACACCCTGGCAGTTTTGTGTGGCTGATGACATGTGCCTGAAGACATCTTTTGGATCTTCGTTGTTCCAAAGTGGGAAATCACCTGGGTAATGCTACAGCAGCTTCAACAGTACCTCTACCCAGTCAGTGTTTGCTGTCTTCCCCACTATCCAAACACTAGCTGACTGCCAGGATCACACCTGTATTTCCCACTGTGCAGACAGTAGCTGATGACTGCCAGGATCACACCTGTATTCCTCACTGCGCAGACACTAGCTGATGACTGCCAGGATCACACCTGTATTTGCCACTGTGCAGACACTAACTGTGACTGTCAGGATCACACCTGTATTCCCACTGTGCAGACACTAGCTGATGACTGCCAGGATCACACCTGTATTTGCCACTGTGCAGACACTAACTGTGACTGTCAGGATCACACCTGTATTCCCACTGGGCAGACACTAGCTGATGACTGTCAGGATCACACCTGTATTTGCCACTGTGCAGACACTAACTGTGACTGTCAGGATCACACCTGTATTCCCACTGTGCAGACACTAGCTGATGACTGCCAGGATCACACCTGTATTTGCCACTGTGCAGACACTAACTGTGACTGTCAGGATCACACCTGTATTCCCACTGTGCAGACACTAGCTGATGACTGCCAGGATCACACCTGTATTTGCCACTGTGCAGACACTAACTGTGACTGTCAGGATCACACCTGTATTCCCACTGGGCAGACACTAGCTGATGACTACCAGGATCACACCTGTATTTGCCACTGTGCAGACACTAACTGTGACTGTCAGGATCACACCTGTATTCCCACTGTGCAGACACTAACTGTGACTGTCAGGATCACACCTGTATTCCCACTGGGCAGACACTAGCTGATGACTGCCAGGATCACACCTGTATTCCCACTGTGCAGACACTAACTGTGACCGTCAGGATCACACCTGTATTCCCACTGTGCAGACACTAGCTGATGACTGCCAGGAGGAGGACATTTAGACCACCACTGTGTTGTCACTTCATGGCTGTCTTTGCTTCCACAGGGCAGCGGTAACCTTGATGCCATTCAGGTCATCAAGAAACTGGGAGGAAACCTGAGAGACTCCTACCTGGATGAAGGTAAGCTTCTACCCATTTTGCTGGCCAGCCACATTTCCACATTTCAGAAGTGCTGTTTAAAAGTGTATTATGTACCTGTTTGAAGGGGGAAGGCTGTGTTCAGTGGTGGTGGTTGGAAAACTTCCTTTGGTGAGAGAATGGTACTTGGGTGTCTAGTCATGGAAATGTATGAAGAGAATGGTACTTGGGTGTGAAGTCGTGGGAATGTATGAAGAGAATGGTCCTTGTGTGTGAAGTCATGGAAATGTGTGAAGAGAATGGTACTTGGGTGTGAAGTCATGGAAATGTGTGTGAAGAGAATGGTATCTGTGTGTGAAGTCTTGGACATCTGTGGAGAGAATGGTACTTGGGTGTCTAGTCATGGAAATGTATGAAGAGAATGGTCCTTGTGTGTGAAGTCATGGAAGTGTGTGAAGAGAATGGCACATGTGTGTGAAATCTTGGAAATCTGTGAAGAGAATGGTACTTGGATGTCTAGTCATGGAACTATGTGAAGAGAATGGTATCTGTGTGTGAAGTCTTGGACATCTGTGGAGAGAATGGTACTTGGGTGTCTAGTCATGGAAATATGTGAAGAGAATGGTACTTGTGTGTGAAGTTTTGGCCATCTGTGAAGAGAATGGTACTTGTGTGTGAAGTTTTGGCCATCTGTGAAGCCCACTATGAAAAGGGAAAAGAGTGGGATGAGAGTGGAATGCCCTTGACCCAGATCCCTCAGTGTGTGCATTTAGAGTGGAAAGAAATGGCTGTGCTTCAAGGGGAGCCCTGCAGTAGGGGCTGAAAGCACTGGCTCCCTTCTACACCTTCGCCACCAGCTTTGGCCCCGGAACTCCTACAGGGGTGCTGTCCCTTAGCCTCACCTGCACAGGTTAAGTGGCCACTCTTACCTGTATGGCTAAGGGAAGAACTGGCCTTCTCAGTCTTTCTGGCCTCTTACATGTGAAACCAAAGGAGGAACTGGCCTTCATAGGCTTACTGGCCACTTTTACCTGTAAGACCAAAGGAGAAACTGGCCTTCGTACGCTTACTGGCCACTTTTACCTGTGAGACCAAAGGAGGAACAGGCCTTCATAGGCTTACTGGCCACCTGTAAGGCCAAAGGAGGATCTCGCACTGCCACAGTTGAGATTGAGTTTCAGGAAATGCTTGGGCAGCACAAGTCTTGGTCTTTAACATTACATTTTAGGTGTGCCGTTGTGGTGCAGCAACTTCCTAATGTGGATTTGTGTTGTCAGGTTTTCTGCTGGACACGTCTTGGGTGTTTGACATTGATAGCTTTGTGGTGACTGTCAGGTTTGCTGCAGGACAAGTCTTGGTGTTTGACATTGAGAATTTTATGTCGACTGTCAGGTTTGCTGCAGGACAAGTCTTGGTGTTTGACATTGAGAATTTTATGTCGACTGTCAGGTTTGCTGCAGGACAGGTCTTGGTGTTTGACATTGAGAATTTTATGTCGACTGTCAGGTTTTCTGCTGGACAAGAAGGTGGGAGTGAACCAGCCCAAGAGAATGGAGAAGTGCAAAATCTTGATTGCAAACACGCCCATGGACACCGACAAGGTCAAGGTAGGAACCAACATCATAGCAGTCATAGTCCCTTGTCTTCTTATCTTTCCTTTTTTTGTTGTTGCCCCCTGCAAGCTTTCCACAGACCAGACCGCTCTAGCAGATTATGCCTTTACTACCAAGGCTGACTGGCTCACAGACCAGACCGCTCTAGCAGAATGTGCCTTTACTACCAAGGCAGACTGGCTCACACACCAGACCGCTCTAGCAGAATGTGCCTTTACTACCAAGGCAGACTGGCTCACACACCAGACCGCTCTAGCAGAATGTGCCTTCACTACAGTACTACTAAGGCTGGCTGGCTGGCTCACAGACCACTACTTTGGCATATGGAAAAAGGGTTTGGATCAGACATCTGACCTCTCACATCAGTGTGATCTCGGGTGACAGCCTGGTTTAGATGTGAGTGTCATGTCCAAAGTTATGTGACCTCTGACTTCAGTATCATCTCAGATGACAGCCTGTTTCGGGTGTTTGGGTTCCGGGTGCATGTGGGTGCTGTGTCCATGGTGATGTGACCTCTGACATCAATGTGATCTCAGGTGACATGGCCCGTTTCAGGCGTTTCCGTCTTGTGCACATGTGGATGCTGTGTCCAGGCTTATGTGACCTCTGACATCACAAGTGATGTTGCAGGTGTTTGGGTCCCGTGTGCGGGTGGATGCTGTGTCCAAGGTTGCGGAGTTGGAGTTGGCAGAGAAGGAGAAGATGAAAGACAAGGTGGAGAAGATCATCAAGCATGGCTGCAACGTCTTCATCAACAGGTACACCACTGCTGGATGGCCACATGCCAACACTTACTGTAGTGAGAAGAAATAGCGGAGGGAGTTGCCTTCATCAAAGTTTATACTTCTCTACCTTTCTTAATGACTTGACTCATTACCAAAGTGGCAGGATGATTTGAAATGATAATGATTAAAAAAACACGTCATTGTATTGCAAGTCGTCTAGGTGTTTGCTCTTTGTATTGTGGAATATTACCTAAAGTTTAGCTTTGTTTTTCTTTCTGAAATAAGCTTCCCCCCCAAGTTGTGTGTATGTTTCACTCAGACACAATAATGGTGTGTTTGTTCTGCAGACAACTGATCTACAACTACCCTGAGCAGCTGTTTTCTGATGCTGGCGTCATGGCCATTGAACACGCAGACTTTGAGGGGGTGGAGCGTCTGGCACTAGTCACAGGTCAGTGCATGCAGCTTGTCTGCTCATGTGGAATGGGGATGCGTCAGATGGCATTTTTTTTTTTGTGTGTGTGTGTGTGTGCATTGGCCAGGATTGGATGCCAACTTTTGGATCATCTCTTAAAGCAGCAATCCCTCTCAAAGTGTTGTCCAGGATAGCAGGACTTTTTCCAACAGATAGAATGGGCATCTTTTCCTTTCACTTTGCTGTCCTTATTTATTGTGTATTGTCACAGTTGTATCCTGAAGATAGTAAAATGCAGTTGCTAGTTTCATTTGGCTTTTTAGAAATTGGTCTCTTCCGAGATGCCTCATGTGACCTACAAGGTTGAGTGGGCATCAGACCAGTCTCTAGACTGCTGCCCTTTTGCTGCTTGTCGGTCGGCGGGAAAAACTGTCCATGCTTTCCAAAAGTGAACTGGTCAGTGTGTTGTAGCAACCTCCCATGGCAGGGATGTAGCACAGCTCCTCTTTGTGTGTGTGGGGGGAGGGCTGGCCAGCACAGTTGGGGGTCATGGGGGTGGGCCGTTAGCACTGGTGCTTGCTTCTGTTGTAAAAATAATCCTTGTTGTCCTGCAGTGTCTCAGTCAGTGACGATACATACTTGTTGCTTGCCGCCTGTTTGAGCGTTGCATACTTTTTTTGAGTGGTGCAAGGATTTTTAATCAGCTACTGAAGACATCACCCCGTTGTTGTACTGCAGCGTGCACTTTGACTGCCCTGTAATTAAATCTATTCATTATCAACACCTGGCTCAGCTCTGATTATAGTGATACTGAACTTATTCTCTTCTCCTGTCCACATACCCATCATGAGCAGCACCAGATTTCTTTCCTCTGCATGCACATCACCTGCTCTGTTTTATCTCCCTTTGACTAAACGCCTTGCTGCATTTCTTTTTGCACTTTTTTTTTACAGAAGAGAGCAGCCACAAACATCTTTAGGTAAATACTGCTGACTGGGGGGTTGCAACTGTTGGATTATGCTGACAGAGTTGTGTGTGTGTTGCCTTGTTGTCAGGGGGAGAAATCACCTCCACATTTGACTGTCCCGAGAAGACCAAGCTGGGCCACTGCAGTCTCATTGAGGAAATCATGATTGGAGAGGACAAGCTCCTCAAATTCTCAGGTAATGTGGGTTGACATGGCACATCTTTTCAGGTGCTTTGTCCTGTTGTGAGTCATGGTTGGAGAGGACAAGCTCCTCAAATTCTCAAGTAATGTGGGCTGACATGACAACACATCTTTTCAGGCGTTTTATTGTGGGTGTGCCAGGGAGCTTTTTTGGCCATTCTGATTGCTGTGGGGTCTTCACTTTGCAGATCCAGATTCGCTAGTTTGCCTGTTTTAAACACTACAGGATTTTTACTCTGCAAATGTCCTAAACACTATAGGGTTTTTACTCTGCAAATGTTCTAAACACTATAGGGTTTTTACTCTGCAAATCCACACCTGCTGGTTTGCCCAGTCTAAACATGGTTGGGTTTTCACTTCACAGATCTAGACCCACATTCAGGTTCCAATGCAAATTCTCTGCATGTAGAAAATGCATCACCTAGTCTAACAGAATGGAATGTGAAGATAAAATTGTGTGCACCCATAGAGACCCCAGTGTACTGCTGGACCAGATTCACTGGATCATTGTGAACACATGAAGCAGAGGACACAGTAGTGTTATGTGGAGACTGGCACAACTGTTTACCTGAAGACCGACTGTTTTTTGTGGCAGGTGTTGCCCTGGGTGAGGCGTGCACCATTGTGCTTCGTGGTGCCACACAGCAAATCCTGGATGAAGCTGAGCGGTCTTTGCACGACGCGCTGTGTGTGCTTGCACAGACTGTGAAGGAAACGCGCACTGTCTATGGTGGAGGTAGGTTGGGCGTGCAGAACTGTTTTGTTAGTTTTATCCTTCTACTTCCAGGAAAATCAAAGAAGTTTGTCAGATGCGCAGACTGCAAGTATATATGCATTTTTAGATGCGGCCAGAATTAGGCAATTTAGCGCTGCACAAAGGACATTGCTGTGTGACGTGAATGGTGTGCTGCTGTCCACAGGTTGCTCGGAGATGCTGATGGCAGAGGCAGTGTCACAGTTGGCGGCCAAAACACCAGGCAAGGAAGCCATTGCCATGGAGGCCTTTGCCAGGTCCCTCAGAATGGTCAGTGTTGTACCTGCCTTCTGCACTGCTCTGTGTTAAAGGGTGTCTGTGGGGGTGTGTCCTTAGAGTTGGTCTGTTGGAGGTGTGTACTTAGAGTTGGTCTGTCTGTTGGTGGTGTGTACTTAGAGTTGGTCTGTTGGTGGTGTGTGTACTTAAGAGTTGGTATGTCTGTTGGTGGTGTGTGTACTTAGAGTTGGTCTGTTGGTGGTGTGTGTACTTAGAGTTGGCCTGTTTGTTGAGGGGGGGGGGGGGGGGCTTAAAGTGTTCCTGTCTGTTGGGGGGTTGGTGCTTGTGTGTGTGTTGTACTGTAATTTGGGCATATGTGGAATAGGATCACTGGAACAAAACCACAGAAATTGTTTCATTGCTGATACGTGTGTGTGACAGCTGCCCACCATCATTGCCGATAACGCTGGCTACGACAGCGCCGACCTTGTGGCCCGGATGAGAGCTGCCCACACGGAGGGGAGGAAAACTGTTGGCTTGGGTGAGTCTAGCTTCTTTTTGTCATGGTAACAGCAAGAACACATGAAGCAGCCAATCACCGCCAAGACAACGGCACGCACAGACTGTTCAGCGATTCTGATCAGGTGTAGAAATTGTGTGTGCAAACAGTTGTGTTGGTTTTGCATTGTTGTGTTCTTGCTCTTCAGTTGACCCGTCATGTGTGGTTGTGGGATGACGGAGACAGTTGTTTAGCAAATCAGAAAATGTATTGAACTAGTTGCAGCATGTCTTCTGCAGACTACTGCAGCAACAGTGAACAAGCCCCAGCTAAGAAACACACTCTCTGCAGACTACTGCAGCAAGAGTGAACAAGCCCCAGCTAAGAAACACACTCTCTGCAGACTACTGCAGCAAGAGTGAACAAGCCCCAGCTAAGAAACACACTCTCTGCAGACTACTGCAGCAAGAGTGAACAAGCCCCAGCCAAGAAACACACTCTCTGCAGACTACTGCAGCAAGAGTGAACAAGCCCCAGCTAAGAAACACACTCTCCTACATTTTGGCATTACTTCCCCTTATTCCTGTGTTCCCGTGTCCATAACAGTCCTTTCATTCCTGGGTTTTCATAAGGAAAACTGTATGAAAGAGGGTATGTGGGTTTGAGTCATCTGTGTCTGCAAGCTCTTAGTAAAACCATGGCAACCTATGTATCGCTGTGTAGGTAAATGAAGTCAGAAGGCAATGGTCACACTTTCAGAGTCACTGTCACCAGGAGGGCGTCACACAGGTGCAAATAAAGGTGACAAATACCTTTTTTAAGACAAATAGACGAAACCAACGTTTGCAGGCCCACAGAACATGCCAAGAGAAATGGAACACGCTCCCTACTTACAGTCTGATGTCCCTGATAACATCCACATAGAAACTGTCTCCAGAAATTCTGTTTGTCACATTGTCTGTGTCCTTGAAAGATGGTGATGAAAAGGTGACGGTTGCACAAGAGTAGGAAGCATGAGTTCACAGTATGATTGTTTCATTTTAGTGTAATCCATACGCCGTTTCTATCATATATATACACAATGTTTCCACCGTAACTCTGTACAACTATATTTACTATGTCTCTGTACACATCTGCACTGGACATCAGAGGTATGTCTCCTGTCACAGCAGTGTCCCCACCTGGCCACTCAAAACATGGCTGAGTAAAAAACAATGGCAGGTTTTCATCATCCAATTCATCACCACTCTCACTATCATCTTTAAATGCATTTGCAAGCTCTGCTCTCTCCTCTTCTGTCAGTTCAAACAGATCAAAAACATTTTCGCCCACACTGTCATAAACATCATCATCAGAGAACTGGTCTCTGTCGTTGTACTCATCCACCGCCATCTTTCCAACTGTACAGAATAACCTAATCCCATCCCTAGAAATGGACAAAATTTGTGCACTGGACACTTTCCCACAATCTGGCAGTGGCCAGGCACGGCTAATCAGAGCATTGTGCGGCTTATCAAAACATTCCTCAGGTCCCGTTACACTGGCCAGGGGGAACTGACGTGCTGACCATGTGACAGATAGGCGCGGATTTCAAAGGCAGAACCGCTGCAGCAGCCGGCCGGAAGGGAGTGTTTATGCCTAGCGGTTCTCAGGAATGAAGGGAAAGATTCTCTCAACCACTGTAGCAGTTTTCAGGGATGAAAGAGTTAAAGATTGTTTGCTCCACTGTGTTGCAGACATGGACAGAGGGGATGTGGGCAAGATGGACGAACTTGGGATCACAGAATCATTCCAGGTGAAGCGTCAGGTATTGGTCAGTGGTGCAGAGGCTGCCGAAATGATCATCCGCGTGGACAACATTATCAGGTCTGCACCACGCCAACGACCACGGGACGACCGCTATCACTGATCTGAGCCTGCTGTTTAGTGCATCATTCATTGGTTTCCATTGGCATTTTGTGGTTTCACAAGAGACGTTTGAATTTCTGTGGTCAGATTCCCTGGGTGTGACAGGTCTGTGTTAGGGTGAATGAGTGTTTGTACAGTGTGTCTCTGTGCTTTGGTCACTTGATACATTTGTTTGCAACATGCAAATCTTTAATCCATCAGTTCCCATGATGCAAATTCCTGCACTTCTCATGTAAATTGGAGCATGGAATCCTTATTTGGCCTTGCCAGGTATGCATGACTGTGGCAAAGTTTAGAAAAAGGAAAAACAAAATTAATGAAACTTAACAGCAGTGTTATTGGCAAAAATGATCAATCAAGTTTTTGTTACTGTGTGATGTGAACTGGTGTTTTGTGAATCTTTTCAGACTAGTTCTGTTTGACAGAGTGAAAGTTAAATTGTTGTGATGTATGCCACCATAACGTCAGATGTCTAGTTTATATTTGTTTCCTGAATTATTCTGTAAACATACCTTCTCTTTTCTTATTATTACCAGTTTGTGTGATTAAAAAAAACAAAAACATTTTTTTTATAGAATAAAAATAATAATCTAAAAACGGTCTTCAGGTTATGTGTGAAAGGCTTTATCATGGGGTACGTATCTTCACTTGCAGATGAAGAAATTAAAGGGGGGCACATTTATTTCCTCCTTTTTCAATACACTGACCCATTTCTTTTCTTAAGCTAGCTGGGGGCGTTGTTCCCAGGCTTCTGGTTCCGCTAGGTTACATCCAGCCACATTCATTATGCCTCTCACACCCAACCACATTCATTCTGCATCACAGCCTTGCTGGTTACACTAGGTTACATCCATCCATATTCATTCTACATCACTGCCTTGCTGGTTACACTAGGTTACATCCAGCCACATTCATTCTACCTCACACTCAGCCACATTCATTCTGCATCACAGCCTTGCTGGTTACACTAGGTTACATCCATCCATATTCATTCTACATTACTGCCTTGCTGGATACACTAGGTTACATCCAGCCACATTCATTCTACCTCACACTCAGCCACATTCATTCTGCATCACAGCCTTGCTGGTTACACTAGGTTACATCCATCCATATTCATTCTACATTACTGCCTTGCTGGATACACTAGGTTACATCCAGCCACATTCATTCTACCTCACACTCAGTCACATTCATTCTGCATCACAGCCTTGCTGGTTACACTAGGTTACATCCATCCATATTCATTCTACATTACTGCCTTGCTGGATACACTAGGTTACATCCAGCCACATTCATTCTACCTCACACTCAGCCACATTCATTCTGCATCACAGCCTTGCTGGTTACACTAGGTTACATCCATCCATATTCATTCTACATTACTGCCTTGCTGGATACACTAGGTTACATCCAGCCACATTCATTCTACCTCACACTCAGCCACATTCATTCTGCATCACAGCCTTGCTGGTGCCACTAAGTTATATCCAGCTATATTCATTATGTGTTGCATCCAGCCACATTCATTTTGCCTCACAGTCTTGCTGGTTACACTAGATCACATCCAGCCACATTCATTCTGCATCTGTGTCTTGCTGGTTACATTAGGCCACATTCAAAACCGCATGGCTGCTTTTCAAACAAAAAGGCAAGCCAATACTGGACCTGCAGCAATGGGACAGTCATTTCTTTTGATGCAGAGGGAAAAGCACTCACAATATTGTTTTGGGGACACCACCGGGAAAAGGGGGCACACATGCACAATATGCCTAAACCTGATAATTATGCCACTGTACACATACAATTGCCCAATCTCGATGTGCTGTTGAACACACAAATGTGCCCAATCTTTATATGCTGTTGTACACGCATACACAAGTGTCTAAAACCCTATATGCCACTGAACATGCACACACACTGACGCACACAAATCCTCCAACTAGCTTTTTGTACCAGGTCAAATTAAAACAATTCCAAACATGCACACATGAATCAATAAACTGTTCTGCACCAGATCAAATGAAGATTCGTGATCTTGGTGGTGGTTTTTATGTTTAATCCAATCCAACAACATTGACACAAGCACATGAAATGAAGATTATAACCGCAATTTTCAGTGATGGCAGGTAATCCCAATGCAGTTTTGTTGATCCATCAATGCTTGAAGGGCTGTCTACAATCTGATTCGTAGCAGACCCAAACTGCTATAGTGTGAGCCACATACAGTCTGAACGATGAACACCACAACGGTGATTCTTGGCGGGAAAATAATTACAACAATCAAAAAAGATCCTACACTCACTATTTGGAAAACATTACTGGTTTTGCTTGTCCAGATTTGTCCGACTTCTTGGGTTAGTTGGCCATTGTAAGACCCAGTATTCTGGACATGCCTCATTTCCGCTGAACACAAGCCCAAGTGAAAAACAGCCTGGTTGTGATCTGGTCCTGCAGCTTCCCTACATGATAGTCTTTAGTTCAGGCAGCAACCTGTTTTTACCCCCCCCCCCCCCCCCCCCCCCCCCGACACACACACACTCCACGCTGCAGTCTTATGCTGCTGGCCCTCTGTCCCACGACCTTATGTTTTACCCTCTTTACGATACTAGTATGCCAGCCCTCTGTCCCACGACCTGTGTGTTTTACCTTCCTCTTTACGATACTAGTATACCGGCCCTGTCCCACGACCTTATCTTTTACCCTCCTCTTTATACTAGTATGCCGGCCCTGTCCCACGACCTTATCTTTTACCCTCCTCTTTATACTAGTATGCCGGCCCTCTGTCCCACGACCTTATCTTTTACCCTCCTCTTTATATGCCAGCCCTCTGTCCCACAACCTTATGTTTTACCCTCCTCTTTATATGCCAGCCCTCTGTCGCACAACCTTATGTTTTACCCTCCTCTTTATATGCCAGCCCTCTGTCCCACGACCTGATACTGAAAGCAGCAGAACTGTTAAAAATCTATATGCCTTGGGTTTTATAACGTCTCCTTGTGTTCTTAGCATATGTGTGACTACTATGAACAGATTAAGAAGATGTGATGCCACACTTAATCCTTTTACATGCTGCAGTTTTCTGTGTTGATGCCACACTTAATCCTTTTACATGCTGCAGTTTTCTGTGTTGATGCCACACTTAATCCTTTTACATGCTGCAGTTTTCTGTGTTGATGCCACACTTAATCCTTTTACATGCTGCAGTTTTCTGTCTCCTGCTGCAGCTGGCTGGAACTGTGACTCAACATCAGCTGAGATTATTGTTCTGCAGTGTCCGTGTCGTGAGGAAAGCCATCTTTCACCACCGCTTGCCATGCTTTCAACTCCCAAAAGCTTGATGGAGGCACAGTCTGAAGACCTGGGGATTTTGCAATCCACCAGCATTTCCCCACACATCAAACAACAATGAATGATAACTCTGATTGACTAAAGAAAAGAAACCAAAATGACATCTTGTCGCAATCCGTAGTATTGTATGTCAAAAACAAGGGGGGAAAAGACAATGTGAAATCAAATCAAGAGAGAAGGAAATATAAATAATTTAGAAAAATTATGATGCCAAGTAACTGTCCACTGAAAAGATGTCTCATTTAAACGGCCTTCACAAGCAAGTTGGATCCAGTGACACCAGAGGAAGGCGGCATTCTCAATCACAGAAAAGGGCAGGAACTGCGTCGGCTGTCACTCCTGCATCGGGGAGCTCATATCTTCAACTTCAGACTCTGACTCCACAATCACATTGTCTTCATCACTGGTTGAAACAACAGAGCTGCAAGGGAGAAACCAAAAAGCAAAATTTCACATGCAGTTATTTTGTGTGTATGTGTGTGTGTGTGCATGCGTGAACACTGCAATCTTTTTTGCTTCAACAAAACACAAATCACTCTAAGGCCCTCAGACAGGACGTCGAGGCAAGCATCACAAAAATGTTCATGGTGTGTTTCTGCCCAAAGAATAAAGCCAGCATGTTTACATTTATCCCTATCCCCCCCCCCCCCCCCCCCCCAACTTACCATCTATCAACACATGACACTGAGGGAACACTACGTCACAATGAAGGAACACAGGTGACAACCTACCATCACAGAGCCATAGTGGGGGACAAATGCATGGACTGGGTAACGTGACATGTCAATTACTGGGGGGAGGGAGGGTGTTAAAAACAAAAGGCACTCACAGTCTAGGCAGCACAACGAGGCCGTTGTCAATGAGCTGTTGGTAGGACAGGATGGGCGCTCCCTCTGCGGGATTGTCATCAGAGAACAGTTCCACGGTCAGGGGCTTCATGTGCTGTTTGTGCAAAAAAGGAGACTGTCTGGGCTCATGCCACACTGTCACTTAGCTAAGCAAAATAAACAACACTGTCACTTGGCTAAGCAAAATAAACAACATTGTCACTTGCCTAAGCAAAATAAACAACATTGTCACTTAGCTAAGCAAAATAGACACTTGTACACACACAATCTTGACATGCATACATATACTGCAGGTATAAAAGAGGATTTCAAACAAAGAGTTTGGGCTAATGCTGGGTCTTCCGTTTCTGTCAAAGTTACGAGTCCAGTGGATGTGAGGCATAGTTAGAAAGAGTTGACTATCTCACTGAGCACCAGACATCACCTGTGAAAAATTAGGGCCCCACAGCCAGCCTCTACTGGACAGTTCCCTTCTCACCTTGATGAGCACCAGGTGTCGGCGCAGGAAGACGGCCTCAGCCATGGCCTGGTAGGTGTGGAGGGTCCATCGCTTGGCATCGTCAGGGAGGTCCACGCTGAGGTAGGCCCGCAGGGCCTGGGCCGGGGTGTCCTGGAACCTCTGGGGCAGCACACGCAACCTGCCATCAAACACCCATCTATGCACTGCCACAAGGCACCGGTCTTTGCACACACCCACACCCTGCTACAGACCATTCGTCTATGCACTGCCACAATGCACCGGTCTTTGCACACACCCACACCCTGCTACAAACCACTCGTCTATGCACTGCCGCAAAAAAAACGTCTTTGTGCTCACCCACACCCTGCTACAAACCACTGGCCTTTGCACTGCTGCAAAACACCCGTCTTTGTATGTGTGCGTGCTCACGCACACAGGCTACCACAAAACACAAGTACACCCGTCTTTGTATGTGTGCGTGCTCACGTACACAGGCTACCACAAAACACAAGTACACCCGTCTTCGGTCTGACAGGCTCTTGCCCTCTGTCTGCAAGTCAGATTCATCAGTGTTTCAATCAACCCCTTCAGCTTCTTCAAAATGTTGGAGAACTGGGTGATCTAATCACACATACCACGTAAACTACCATCCTGAAATTCCATTATTCTAAAGGGTTTTTGTCTGATCAACTTTGTGCGTGCAAGTGTGTAATTCTGATCAACTAACCTCTGTTTCATATCTATTAAATAAGACAAAGGCACCAACATGCTGCTCCATTTACAGTCCAATATTTTGCAACCCTTTGACTTCTACCCAAATATTCATCCACAAACTTCAGTGCTGATGCAACCCACCTCAAGGATGAACAACCTGCTTGTCCAAAGAAACCGCTTCAGACAATCAGAGTTGCCATAACCCACAAAGACCACCCACCTGTCCAAGGAAACTACTTCAGTTGCCATAACCCACACCAAACACCACCTGTCTAAAGGAACCACTTCAGTTGCCGTAACCCCCACCAAACACCACCCACCTGTCCAAGGGAACCACTTCCGTTGCCGTAACCCCCACCAAACACCACCCACCTGTCCAAGGGAACCACTTCAGTGTTGCCATATCCCACACCAAACACCACCCACCTGTCCAAGGGAACCACTTCAGTGTTGCCATATCCCACACCAAACACCACCCACCTGTCCAAGGGAACCACTTCTGTGTTGCCATATACCACACCAAACACGACCCACCTGTCCAAGGGAACCACTTCAGTGTTGCCATATCCCACACCAAACACAACCCACCTGTCCAAGGGAACCACTTCAGTGTTGCCATATCCCACACCAAACACCACCCACCTGTCCAAGGGAACCACTTCAGTGTTGCCATATCCCACATCAAACACGACCCACCTGTCCAAGGGAACCACTTCAGCACTGCCGTAACCCACCCAGAACGCCACCCACCTGTCCAGGGGAACCACTTCAGTGTTGCCGTAACTCACACAGAACACCACCCACCTGTCCAGGGGAACCACTTCAGTGTTGCCGTAACTCACACAGAACACCACCCACCCACCTGTCCAAGGGAACCACCTCTGAGTTGCCGTAGTCCACGTAGAAGACGAGGGCGGTGCTGTTGGTGGGGAAGGCCTTGGCCACCAGGGCGCGGTACCAGCGGTTGTCCTGGGTGTACCGGGCGCTGCACATCTCCCCGGCGGCCGGCACCTCCTCCAGCATTGGCGTCTGGACGGGGAGGTTGTTGAGGTCCTCCATCATCCGGTCAAACTCCAAGACATTGGCCGGAAGGTCACCCTCAGGCGAAGCGGCGCAGCGCTGCATGTACACCTGGGTCACAACCATCACACAGGGGCTGGTCAGTTGGCCATCTGCCAGCAAGCCAGTCAGTCAGTGCAGAGCCATCACAGAGGGGCTGGTCAGTTGGTCATCTGTCAGCCAGTCAGTCAGGGCATAGCCATCACACAGGGGCTGGTCAGTTAGTCATCTGTCAGCAAGCCAGTCAGTCAGTGCAGAGCCATCACACAGGGGCTGGTCAGTTGGTCATCTGTCAGCCAGTCAGTCAGTCAGTGCATAGCCATGGAGATTCACGACAGACACAGGGTGCTGATGTAGCTTAGTTGGTTCCAGTCTATGGTTGAAGTCCCCCCCCCCCCCCTCCTCCTCAAACACACACACACACACATACAGAATGACAAACACACATGCTAATCAGCACATCCACAAAACTGACCAGGTTTGGCAGCTCAATGTGAGTCACAAGGCCGTGAATGGAGTCTACTTTGTCTCTCAGCCGCAGGGGGAAGTAAGGGTTGGAGTGCTGCAACAGACACTGTAACTGTTTCACTCACACCTTGGAGTCACACCATCAACAGGTGCAGCATCACTCACACCTTGGAGTCACACGATCAACAGGTGCAGCATCACTCACACCTTGGAGTCACACGATCAACAGGTGCAGCATCACTCACACCTTGGAGTCACACGATCAACAGGTGCAGCATCACTCACACCTTGGAGTCACACGATCAACAGGTGCTGCATCACTCACACCTTGGAGTCGCACGATCAACAGGTGCTGCATCACTCACACCTTGGAGTCACACGATCAACAGGTGCAGCATCACTCACACCTTGGAGTCGCACGATCAACAGGTGCTGCATCACTCACACCTTGGAGTCACACGATCAACAGGTGCTGCATCACTCACACCTTGGAGTCACACGATCAACAGGTGCAGCATCACTCACACCTTGGAGTCGCACGATCAACAGGTGCAGCATCACTCACACCTTGGAGTCGCACGATCAACAGGTGCAGCATCACTCACACCTTGGAGTCACACGATCAACAGGTGCTGCATCACTCACACCTTGGAGTCACACGATCAACAGGTGCAGCATCACTCACACCTTGGAGTCACACAATCAACAGGTGCAGCATCACTCACACCTTGGAGTCACACAATCAACAGGTGCAGCATCACTCACACCTTGGAGTCACACAATCAACAGGTGCAGCATCACTCACACCTTGGAGTCACACGATCAACAGGTGCTGCATCACTCACACCTTGGAGTCACACAATCAACAGGTGCAGCATCACTCACACCTTGGAGTCACACGATCAACAGGTGCTGCATCACTCACACCTTGGAGTCACACGATCAATGAGTACGGCAACAGTCACACAAGAAATCAATGACAGATCTAAACAACACTGGCTGCTAAACATGTCAAAGACAAAAGGAAACAAAATCATCGGCAAAAAAAAAACACAATTCTATATATCATCTCTTCATCTGAACAGAGAAAATTCTAATAAAATTTAAAAACAAACAAACATTCAAAGTAAATTAAACCTGGAGCTTTGCTACAACACAAAAGAAAGAGAGAAAAAAGTTTTCTGTAAACTAGCAGCACACTGATCACAGTGCTGTTTGAAAGAGAAACCTGTTGCAGACTTAGAAACCTGTTGTAGCCTTTTGAAAGAAAATCTGTGGATCATTTTTTGAAAGAATCTGAAGTGGTCTTGTAAAAGAAAACCTAATGGGCACGCTCTTGAAAAGAAAACCCTATGAGTTATCTTTTGAAAGAAAAACCATGTGGATAATCTCTTGAAAAGAAACCCTGTGGGTAATCTTTTGAAAGAAAACCCCTGTAGGTAATCTCTGGAATAAAACCCCTGTAGGTAATCTCTGGAATAAAACCCCTGTAGGTAATCTCTGGAATAAAACCCCTGTAGGTAATCTCTGGAAAGAAAAACTCTGAAGAAAACCCTGTGGGTAATCTCTGGAGAGAAAAAAGAACTTGTGAAATCTTTTGAAAGTAAAACCCAGAGGGTAACCTTTTGAAAGAAAACCCCATGGGTAATCTTTTGAAAGGAAATCCTTTGGGGGTATCTTTTGAAAGAAAACCCTGTGGGTAATCTTGTGACAGAAAAGTCTGTGGGTAATCTTCTGAAAGGAAACCCTGAGGGTAATGTAGACCTGACTCTGGTTCCAGTGAAGCCCATGAGAGAGGTGAGTGCGGTACTTACACTGAGGATGTTGGTGATGTCGCTGCTGCGCTGGTAGAACTCCTCCATGTCATTCTCCTTCACCAGCACCCCGATGTCCAACAGCATGTTGCTGATGCTGGTGCCGTCGCTAAGCAACAGGTCCACCTCCACAGGGCATCCATCGGCACTGCCCTGAGGTCAGCGCAACACACAGGTCAGACCCGCACAAGTTACACCAACATGGGGTGGATGTCAGTGGATGTCACAGTCCAGTGGTCAAATCCCACAGACAACACCCACATGGGGTGGGTGTCAGTGGATGTCACAGTCCAGTGGTCAAACCCCACAGACAACACCCACATGGGGTGGGTGTCAGTGGATGTCACAGTCCAGTGATCAAAACCCACAGATAACACCCACATGGGGTGGGTGTCATAGTCCAGTGATCAAAACCCCCAAATATATAATTGGTTTCTAATGCCTAGTCAGCTATGACAGTTACAGTAGAGCAAACACAACCTACAGAGCTGGTTTGCTTTCAAGCAGGTTGAGGGGGGTGGGGGGGGACTACAATAGTAACAGAAGCAGCAATTGGATTCAACATCCTGAGTCTCCTCAGGACAAGACAACCACTAAACAAACAACCATTTAGCCAAAAACCAACTTCACAAAGTAAATTAATTAACTCCCCCACCCCAACAGACCAAACTGAAATGTGATGTCCGATCAGTGAATGGTTTCACTATTCTACCAACAGTGATCTCAAACACACTAAGTACCTGGAGTTTAACATCCCATCAGGCACAGCAAAATGTCGCAAAGGAAACAAGTGATGCTACTGGTACCTTGATTTCTGCTGTACACTGGCAGTTGACAATCTGGTTGTGCATGTACTCCAGAAAACTGACAGGCCATGAGCCATCCACCGTGTCCTGAAAAGAGAAAACATTCACTGAAAAACTGACATGCACCAGACACTAAGAGCTGACATGCATCAATGTGATATGAGAGGTGCGAGGAATCAGCCACTGAGAGGTGGCCGGGACCCACACAGTGCTTAAACTAACATCCTGCCATTGCAAGACACACACCTCTGTTCATTTGGATAATTTTACAGTTTTACTGAGAACCCAAATACAACCTAATGTCATACTTAAAGCCTTAACTCGACACTTGTAAAATACAGATTTCAGTATAAATGCTGAAAGCCTGCCCCAACCCCTACCCACAATGCAGTAGTTGTTCCAGTGCTTTACCAGCAGGGAAAAGTGGCAGACCCAGACAGCCACACACCAGTTTGACGTTGTGCAGCCTGAACTCATAGGCCAACTACTCACCGGTTTGACATTGAGCAGCTTGATCTCCTGGGCCAACTACTCACCGGTTTGACATTGAGCAGCTTGAACTCATAGGCCAGCTACTCACCGGTTTGACATTGTGCAGCTTAAACTCATAGGCCAGCTGCGGGCTGGCACACAGCTCTGGGGTGATCAGCTTCAGCTTGCTCCTCTCCACTCTGCTTGAGTTGCCATAGTCAACGTATTTCACCTGAACAACAACACAGCATTAATATCCTCTCCACTCTGCTCGAGTTGCCATAGTCAACGTATTTCACCTGAACAACAACACAGCATTAATATCCTCTCCACTCTGCTTGAGTTGCCATAGTCAACGTATTTCACCTGAACAACAACACAGCATTAATATCCTCTCCACTCTGCTCGAGTTGCCATAGTCAATGTACTTCATCTGAACAACAACACAGCAATGTACAAACCTTACCAAAGCACCCTCCTCAAGTTGCCATAGTCAATTTACTTCACCTGAACAACACAGCAATGCACAGCACACCTGATCAGGTTATTAACGATACAGCATATAGTCATTTACTGCCCCCAAAGTTCAAACCCCAGATGTACTGAATTGTGCTTATTTCTCAAGATGCATTGTACTTCTATGACTGCAGACAAAATAAACTGAACAAAAGCATGTTTTGAACAAAGTGCCAGCAGCAAATGATTCCAGTGGCTACAGAGCAGAGCAACGAATCAACACAAACCAGTCTATATTTGAGATGAAATCCTTCATGCCAAACTGACCTTGACATTGCTCTGGCTGGTCTCCAGCACACGAGCCCGGTACCAGGCATTGTCAGTGTCAAAGTGAGCCAGGCAAACCTGACCCACCTTCACCTTCAGCTGACCTTCAGGGGCTTCCTTCTGGGCATATTCCTCCAGCTGATCTCCCAATGCATTACACTTCTCCTCTGCAAACACAGACACAGCTAGCATCTGTCAAAATTAACTTGACACTTTACACCTCTGCAAAGGGGAACACAACTTGTGTTTGTCAACAATAACTTGACACTTTACACCTCTGCAAACGGGAACACAACTTGTGTTTGTCAACAATAACTCGGCACTGTACACCTCTGCAAACGGGAACACAACTTGTGTTTGTCAACAATAACTCGGCACTTTACACCTCTGCAAACGGGAACACAACTTGTGTTTGTCAACAATAACTCGGCACTTTACACCTCTGCAAAGGGGAACACAACTTGTGTTTGTCAACAATAACTCGGCACTTTACACCTCTGCAAGCAGGGACACTGTCAGTGTATACCAACAACAACTCGGCAATTTATATCATTGCAAACAGGGATACAACTGGTGTTTGTCAAACATAACTGCATTTTACACCTCCACAAGCAGGGACACTGTCAGTGTATACCAACAACAACTCGGCAATTTATATCATTGCAAACAGGGATACAACTGGTGTTTGTCAAACATAACTGCATTTTACACCTCCACAAGCAGGGACACTGTCAGTGTATACCAACAACAACTCGGCAATTTATATCATTGCAAACAGGGATACAACTGGTGTTTGTCAAACATAACTGCATTTTACACCTCCACATGCAGGGACACCATCAGTGTTTGCCAACAACAACTCGGCAATTTATATCATTGCAAACAGGGATACAACTGGTGTTTGTCAAACATAACTGCATTTTACACCTCCACATGCAGGGACACCATCAGTGTTTGCCAACAATAACTCGGCACTTTACATCTTTGCAAACAGGGATACAACTACTGTTTGTCAAATATAACTGCATTTTACACCTCCACAAGCAGGGACACCATCAGTGTTTGCACTTTACTCCACGTCCACCCTCCATTCAGCCCCAGAGCTTGCACTGCCATGACCCCATCCAACCCCTCTGCTTGGACAGACTTCACCAAACACCTTACACACACTGCCATGACCCCATCCAACCCCTCTGCTTGGACAGACTTCACCAAACACCTTACACACACTGCCATGACCCCATCCAACCCCTCTGCGTGGACAGACTTCACCAAACACCTTACACACACTGCCATGACCCCATCCAACCCCTCTGCGTGGACAGACTTCACCAAACACCTTACACACACTGCCATGACCCCATCCAACCCCTCTGCGTGGACAGACTTCACCAAACACCTTACACACACTGCCATGACCCCATCCAACCCTTCTGCGTGGACAGACTTCACCAAACACCTTACACACACTGCCATGACCCCATCCAACCCCTCTGCGTGGACAGACTTCACCAAACACCTTACACACACTGCCATGACCCCATCCAATCCTTCTGCGTGGACAGACTTCACCAAACACCTTACACACACTGCCATGACCCCATCCAACCCCTCTGCGTGGACAGACTTCACCAAACACCTTACACACACTGCCATGACCCCATCCAATCCTTCTGCGTGGACAGACTTCATCAAACACCTTACACACACTGCCATGACCCCATCCAACCCCTCTGCGTGGACAGACTTCACCAAACACCTTACACACACTGCCATGACCCCATCCAACCCCTCTGCGTGGACAGACTTCACCAAACACCTTACACACACTGCCATGACCCCATCCAACCCCTCTGCGTGGACAGACTTCACCAAACACCTTACACACACTGCCATGACCCCATCCAACCCCTCTGCGTGGACAGACTTCACCAAACACCTTACACACACTGCCATGACCCCATCCAACCCTTCTGCGTGGACAGACTTCACCAAACACCTTACACACACTGCCATGACCCCATCCAACCCCTCTGCGTGGACAGACTTCACCAAACACCTTACACACACTGCCATGACCCCATCCAATCCTTCTGCGTGGACAGACTTCACCAAACACCTTACACACACTGCCATGACCCCATCCAACCCCTCTGCGTGGACAGACTTCACCAAACACCTTACACACACTGCCATGACCCCATCCAATCCTTCTGCGTGGACAGACTTCATCAAACACCTTACACACACTGCCATGACCCCATCCAACCCCTCTGCGTGGACAGACTTCACCAAACACCTTACACACACTGCCATGACCCCATCCAACCCCTCTGCGTGGACAGACTTCACCAAACACCTTACACACACTGTCCCTCACCTTCATCCATGTCGTGAGCATAAATGACACCCTCATCATCGACATAGACGGGCAGGACGGAGAGCGTGGTGGAGGTTGGGGGCTGGTGCGGCGCCACTTCCAGGTCTGGCTGAACAATGACCACAGGCTTCTTGGTGCTGCTGGACTCCGGAGCATCCTCACTGACCTTCCGCTCATCCGCTCCTGTGACGTCCTGAGACTGAGACGCAGAATGCTCCGGGGAGGTGGCTATCAGCTTGGTGCAGAAAGTGTCGGCTTTGGTGGCAGCACTGGGGTCTGGGAGCGGGTCTGAACTCTTGCGTCTGAATACAACAAAGGTTGGCCAATGTTGGCAAAGGAGGGCAAGGGAAGGAGGAAGGGGCGCCACCTGGCTGCAGCCGGCCCACTGAACAGCGTGCGGACCAAGACTAGTGTGAACCAACAGTCTATGGGCACATCTATTTTCCCTGGCTAAGACTATTGTGAACAGTCAATGGGCAGTCTCAGTTTTCCCTAACAAAGAACAGTGAAAAGCGTGCTGACCAAGCATGAACAGTATGAAGCCACAGCTGAAAAGCACATCTCTGTTTTTGCTAGGAAAGTACACTGACTTCCAGTTGAGCGAGTGAGTGAAAGAGAGAAAGTGAGAATGTGTGCATAATTATGTGCATGCATGTGTATGCATGTATGCTGGTGTGGATTTTTACTACTGTCTTGTGTTGCATTGGGAGTTTGGGGGGGCGGGGGGAGACGGAAGACCCCCCTCCCCCACCCCCAACAAAATAAAGGCAGAAAGTACTTGCCTTTTCATGGGAATGGCGAGACCTTTGTCCTGAATCAGCGTGACTAGAGAAACATATTCATGCCTTGGGGGATCAAAGGCTGTCTCAGGAATGGTCTCCTCAATCAGGATGTCCACAGGCAAACCCAAGTCTGGCACCCGCTCACCCTGCAACCAGCCAACCAACCAATGCTCAAGGACAACGTCCACAGGCATCCTCATCACACCACAACATCAGGAGCTTCTTCCCACAGTTTACTCCAATACCTGCCTCAAGCTTGACAAAGAGACGCCTGTCCTGGAATTTACTCCAAGACCTACCTCAAGTTTGACAAAGAGACGCCTGTCCTGGAATTTACTCCAAGACCTACCTCAAGCTTGACAAAGAGACGCCTGTCCTGGAATTTACTCCAAGACCTACCTCAAGCTTGACAAAGAGACGCCTGTCCTGGAATTTACTCCAAGACCTACCTCAAGCTTGACAAAGAGACGCCTGTCCTGGAATTTACTCCAAGACCTACCTCAAGCTTGACAAAGAGACGCCTGTCCTGGAATTTACTCCAAGACCTACCTCAAGCTTGACAAAGAGACGCCTGTCCTGGAATTTACTCCAAGACCTACCTCAAGTTTGACAAAGAGACGCCTGTCCTGGAATTTACTCCAAGACCTACTTCAAACTTGACAAAGAGACATCTGTCCTGGAATTTAATCCAAGACCTACCTCAAGCTTGACAAAGAGATGTCTGTCCTGGAATTTACTCTGAGACCTACCTCAAGTTTGACAAAGAGATGTCTATACTCCAAGGTCTACCTTAAGCTTGACAGAGAGATGTCTGTCCTGGAATTTACTCCAAGACTTACCTCAAGTCTGACAAAGAGATGTTTGTCCTGGACTTTACTCTAGAACCTACCTCAAGCTTGACAAAGAGACGCTTGCCATGAACTTGGTTGAGGACAAACTCCTTGGCAGTGTTGGACCACTTGGTTCTGTCTGAGGAACCTGCAGGCAGCAAGTCTGCCAGGTGGCAGCGTTCAGCAAAACATTCTGCCGCCCCGTGACTCTTCTTCAGTGGCTGCAGTCGACTGGCAGGGACCGTGTCTGTGTGCCCAAAGTCCACCAGGTGCACCTGAAAACCAAACGTGGGGCTGTCACTGCTTCTTCTCAGCGCAAGGCAGGGTTCACTTTCAGCTCCCTGCCAAGCATTCAGCTTGGAGTATCAGCAATGCACCCTGGTACAGGTACTGACCACTGCTTACCTTTCACCTGTCACTACCACACAAAATGCTGACATTTCCACTTATTACAATTCATTACTTCCACACAAAGTGCTGACATTTCTACACAAACTGCTAACATTACCGCACAAACTGCTGACATTTCCACACATTACACATCATTACTTCTACACAAAATGCTGACATTTCTACACAAGCTGCTGTCATTTCCACACAAAATGCCGACATTTCCACACATTGCCTCTACACAAAATGCCGACATTTCCACACATTGCCTCTACACAAAATGCCGACATTTCCACACATTGCCTCTACGCAAAATGCCGACATTTCCACACATTGCCTCTTCACAAAATGCTGACATTTCTACACAAACCGCTTCCTGACATTTCCACACAAACTGATGTTTCCACACAAAATGCTGACATTTCCACACATTACACTTTATTACTTCCGCACAAAATGCTATCATTTCCACACAAACTGCTGACATTTGCACACAAAATGCTGTAATTTCCACACAGACTGCTGACATTTGCACACAAACTGCTGACATTTGCACACAAAATGCTGTAATTTCCACACAGACTGCTGACATTTGCACACAGACTGCTGACATTTGCACACAGACTGCTGACATTGCCACAAAAATGCTGCCATGCCACACACAGCCCTAGCACTGCCCAGTCCCCATCTATGTTTCACACTTCAGCCTCCCATTCCAGCACTCCCCACTGGTGGAACGTGTGCAGAGTTTCGCCAAGGCATGTTTACTTCACTCTCCTGGGATGATGCAGGGTGCTTCACAACACACACACATGCACGCACACACACACACACAACCACACACACACGCACGCACACCACACACACGCATGCACGCGCGCACACACACACACACACACACACACAACACACACGCATGCTCGCACACACACACACCACACAACACACACGCATGCATGCACACACGCACACATCATGCACACAACACACACGCACACACACACACATACACCCACACACACACTTGACTTGGGGGAAGACAGTTACAGCCCAAAACTGGGATCTGACCCTGCAACCTTTTGATTTCTGAGTTCAAAGTCTGAACCACTCTGCCACCCACGGCTCCTGCCAAACACAGACGAGAGAAGTACCACAAGTCAGCGCAAATCAGTGAGTGCTGTACCTCAAACATGTTGTCTTCAGCCCGCTTCTCGATCTTGCCCCTGTACCAGCGGTCGTCCTGAGAGTACTTGGCCACACAGAAGTCCCCCTCCACCCACACCCGACTTGACGGCAACGCTGTCTCGTAGGACGCCAGCTCAACCATCAGACTGCACACAGCACACACATCATCAGCTCAGCACACTGAGGTGGCTGTCATGCCACACACATCATCAGCTCAGCACACTGAGGTGGCTGTCATGCCACACACAGCATCAGCTCAGCACACTGAGGTGGCTGTCATGCCACACACAGCATCAGCTCAGCACACTGAGGTGGCTGTCATGCCACACACAGCATCAGCTCAGCACACTGCAAAGGCTGACTAGAGGACTGCCACATGGATCAACAGCAGACACAACGTAACACAGAACACCACCCTTACGTGCATTCCCAGGGGACGGGGTGGGGTGGAGGGGGACAGGGTGGGGTGGAGGGGGTGTAGGGGAAGGGGGACAGGGTGGGGTGGAGGGGGTGGACGGCAAGGGGGACAGGGTGGGGTGGAGGGGGTGGACGGCAAGGGGGCAGGGTGGGGTGGAGGGGGTGGATGGCAAGGGGGCAGGGTGGGGTGGAGGGGGTGGACGGCAAGGGGGACAGGGTGGGGTGGAGGCGGTGGACGGCAAGGGGGCAGGGTGGGGTGGAGGGGGTGTAGGGGAAGGGGGGCAGGGTGGGGTGGAGGGGGTGGACGGCAAGGGGGACAGGGTGGGGTGGAGGGGGTGGACGGCAAGGGGGACAGGGTGGGGTGGAGGGGGTGGACGGCAAGGGGGACAGGGTGGGGTGGAGGGGGTGTAGTGGAAGGGGGGCAGGGTGGGGTGGAGGGGGTGGACGGCAAGGGGGACAGGGTGGGGTGGAGGGGGTGGACGGCAAGGGGGACAGGGTGGGGTGGAGGGGGTGTAGGGGAAGGGGGACAGGGTGGGGTAGAGGGGGTGGACGGCAAGGGGGACAGGGTGGGGTGGAGGGGGTGGACGGCAAGGGGGACAGGGTGGGGTGGAGGGGGTGGACGGCAAGGGGGACAGGGTGGGGTGGAGGGGGTGTAGGGGAAGGGGGGCAGGGTGGGGTGGAGGGGGTGGACGGCAAGGGGGACAGGGTGGGGTGGAGGGGGTGTAGGGGAAGGGGGACAGGGTGGGGTAGAGGGGGTGGACGGCAAGGGGGACAGGGTGGGGTGGAGGGCAAGGGGCACGGGGTGGGGTGGAGGGCAAAGGGAAGGGACCCCAAGGAGATTGGGCTGGAAGTGAAAGGGGAGGAAGGGGGGGGGAGAGGAGGTGGTAACAGGCAAAGTCCCCTCACTTGAGCAGCTCCTCCTGCTTCTCCTGCAGCTGGATGTAGAAGTGGGCAGGGGACTGGTAGCCGCTGATCAGCACCACCACAGCCCCCTGGCCTGGGCTGCACGTCGCCTCCGCCGCCTCCTCCTCCGCTCGCTTCGCCGGTGCCGGCCTCTCCCAGCTCTGCTCACCATTCTTCATCGCGATCTTCCTGCGCGCCGCGCTCTTCAGCGAGAGTGAGGGGGACTGGCCCGCCTTGGGGGAGCCGTGCGTTTTGCGGGGAGAGGCCTTGGTCTTGCGGTGTTTGCTGGGGGACGTTGCGGCCTCGCCGTTGCTGCCTGACGATGGGGATAGGAAGGACGAGTTGGGGTGATGGGATCCCGGCGACAGTGTGGACACGGACATCGCCGAGGAAGACGAAGCGCCTGAAAGGTCTTGGTGTGCCTGAAACAAGTTCTAAAAGTACTTCAACTGGAAGAGCAAATGCTCCACTAAACTGACATTTTAAAGAATGATAAACAAATACAAATTGCATGTGACAGAAAGCCAGTTTTCTTAATCATCCAATGCTGCTTTGACTGACTTCATGCGTGAGTTAGCTTCTTGGCTTTCACTGTCCAGGCCGCTGCACAGGGTTACCTCAGGGTGACTCTGCCTTACAAGAAACTAACCAGCTAGCTCAGTGCAGGATCACCTCAGGGTGACTCTGCCTTACAAGAAACTAACCAGCTAGCTCAGTGCAGGATCACCTCAGGGTGACTCTGCCTTACAAGAAACTAACCAGCTAGCTCAGTGCAGGGTTACCTCAGGGTGACTCTGCCTTACAAGAAACTAACCAGCTAGCTCAGTGCAGAGTTACCTCAGGGTGACTCTGCCTTACAAGAAACTAACCAGCTAGCTCAGTGCAGGGTCACCTCAGAGTGACTGTACCTCAAAAGAAACTAGTTCAGTGCAGGGTCACCTCAGGGTGACTGTACCTCACAAGAAAGTAGCTAGCTAGTTCAGTGCAGGGTCACATCAGGGCGACTATGCCTCACAAGAAACTAGCTCAGTGCTGGGTTACCTCAGGGTGACTGTACCTCACAAGATGCTAGCTCAGTGCAGGGTCACCTCAGGGTGACTGTACCTCACAACAAAGCAGCACTGGATAATTACCAAGACTGGTTTTCTGTCAATGCCCGCCAAAGTGGAAGAACATGACACAAAAAATCAAAAACTTCTTTTCTTTAAAGGCCTTAATTACCTCTGGTTTAAGTGTGATGCCCGAGAAAGACTCATCCTCCGACCTGCAAAAGCAAAATGAGGTACATTGGTAAGTGGTGATCCTCATGCACACATAAACAAATCTGTTCATCATGAACTTAAGTAGTGCAGACCCTCTTCACAATTCACACATTGCCATGTACCAGTACTATTCACATGTACACACCTAACAAATTGTACACGGGTGAATCTGGTGAATTAGAAGATGGAAATGTCCCTCTTTCTCAGCAACCATATGGTCATGCAAATAATCAAACAAAACAGAACATGACTTGATGTAACAAACAGGTCTTGATAGAACAAACAAAACACACAAAAACATGCGCACAAGAACAAAAACAGGCAACAACACAGTGAAAGTTGGGGGTGGCAGGGAGGGAAAAGAAAAAAAGATAACGCATGTGCGCACACACACATGCACACGCACACATGCATGTATGCACACACACACGCACGCACACACATGGATGTATACACACACAATCACTTGTAAATCAGCAAAGACAATGACAACAAAAAACCTAGGAGCGAGAAAGAGACAGACAGACAGACAGGACCATGGCCTTATGCTTCTGGCATCCGCACACAGACACTGACACACACGCAACCATTTGTAAAACAGCACAGAAAGACCAACAGAATAAAAACAGAGAGCGAGAGAAAGATGTGCTGACCATGGCCCTGTGCTTCTGGCAAATCGGCGCCTGACCAGTTCATAGTTGACACAACACAGCCTGTTGTCACTGTCAATGGCATACAGCACCCCCACCAGGCTGTTGGCTTTCCTGCCTGCACACACAACCAGCCTGTCAAATGGACACGGACGGACGGCGCTGAATTACTCCTGGCAGAAGATTTAAGAGGGGGTAGGGTTGAAGAGGGGCAGAGAGGAGCTAGCAACTGGATTGCAACATCCTGTCAACTGACCAGGTTGCTTCAGGAAGGAGAGAGGCAGAGACGGACAGAAGGGGGGAAGAGAAGGAATGGAGAACAGAGACCATGCCATTACATGTTCCGCTGTCCAGGCATACTGTCTGCACTCATCATAGCATGTACAAAGTGTATCCTGATTTATTTTGCTTCCATGAAAAAAAGTCAGGTGGCATTCCCTAGGACAGACAGGTGTGACAAAGCTGATGCACCCAGCCACCGATTCATTCACAGCATTGGCAACACTGCAGTTTCTGCAGACTGTTGCCAAGGGACGGCTTTCACTGCTGCCATGGCTTTCACAGTGCACACCCCACCCCACCTCAGCTGTTGGATCTCATCCCCACAGGCTGCTTGCTGGCCACAGCCATAGAAACCAGTCTGGTACTGACTGGCCACAGTGACAGAAACCAGTCAGGTACTGACTGGCCACAGCCACAGAAACCAGTCACATACTGACAGTCCAGTGACAGAAACCAATCACATACTGACAGTCCACAGTGATAGAAACCAGTCAAGCACTCATTGTCCAGTAACAGAAACCAGTCAAGCACTCATTGTCCAGTCACATAAGCCAGTCAAGCACTCACTGTCCAGTCACAGAAACCAGTCAAGCACTCACTGTCCACAGTGACAGGAACCAGACAAGTGCTCACAGTCCAGTGACAGAAACCAGTTGCACCCACAGTCCACTCACAGAAACCAGTCAAGCACTCACTGTCCAGTCACAGAAACCAGTCAAGCACTCACTGTCCACAGTGACAGAAACCAGTCAAGCACTCACTGTCCACAGTGACAGAAACCAGTCAAGCACTCACTGTCCACAGTGACAGAAACCAGTCAAGCACTCACTGTCCAGTGACAGAAACCAGTCAAGCGCTCAGTGCCCATCGCGACAGAAGGGAAGCCAGCACTTACTGTCCACAGTCACCCTCATTTGGCACAGCTGGAGTTCTGCCAGTGACCGGAACCAAGCCTTGGCCTGAAAAGGAGGGAATAAACAATGCTTCAGCAAAACACTGTCAGAAATCTGGGCAAGCATAGGTCCATTCTTTACCAGCTGTGAAGCACAGAAACTGTCAGAAAGAAGGCTTAGGAGCAAAACAAAACTGTTCACTTTTCTCAGCTGATCTCTGCCAGTGTGTGTGTGTACCAGTGTGTGCAGTGTGTGTGTGTGTGTGTGTGTGTGTGTGTGTGTGTGTGTGTGTGTGTGTGTGTGTGTGTGTGTGTGTATCAGTGTGTGCAGGCATGGGTGAGTAGTTTTCAGTATTTGTATGTGTGTAACCAATCCTAAGTGAGATTACAGCAGTAAGCATGACCGTAGTTGTATATACTTACACATGCACTTCTTTCACATTACATAAAGTTGAAAGATGTTGCAGCAGCATTTTAACAAATGTCAAGGCCCTGTTACCCCAAATGAACCCCCTAACTACCAAATGCTACAAAACTAGAAACATTCCATCAGAGGCACTATAAAATTACACAATGCAAGACAGATTTGTACTTGTACTTTCTAAACATGTGAAGTTGATTTGAAAGCTTGAAGCTCAATCTCCACCTCCAAGACAAACTATGCACTGACACTGTCACTAGTCAACCAGCACCTTTTTCTGACACAGTATCACTCACCTCCTTTGACCACTGTCCATTTTCAAGAGGCTCAACATCAGCTAATGAACACTCCAGAGCCTGCAAAACCAAACAGTCTACAGGGTAAAATCAGGCACACGCAGTAAATATGACCACAGGGTAAAAGCAGGCATGCACAGAAACATGTCCACAGAGTTAAAACAGGCACACACAGAAAACAAAACCACAGGATAAAAACAGGGACACACAGAAAACATGACCACAGGGTAAAAACAAGGACACACAGAAAACATGACCACAGAGTAAAGTCAGGCACACGCAGAAAACATGACCACATGGTAAAAACAGGCACACAAAGAAAACACGACCATAGGGTAAAAACAGGCTAAAAACAGGCACACAAAGAAAACACAACCACAGGGTAAAAACAGGCTAAAAACAGGCACACAAAGAAAACACAACCACAGGGTAAAAACAGGCTAACAGGCACACACAGAAAACATGACCACAAGGTAAAAACTGAGACACACAGAAAACATGACCACAGGTAAAAACAGGGACACACAGAAAACATGACCACAGGGTAAAAACAGACACACAGAAAACATGACCACAGGGTAAAAACAGGGACACACAGAAAACATGACCACAGGGTAAAAACAGGGACACACAGAAAACATGACCACAGGGTAAAAACAGGGACACACAGAAAACATGACCACAGGGTAAAAACAGGGACCCACAGAAAACATGCCTTCAGGGTAGAAACAGGCACACACAGAAAACATGCCTTCAGGGTAAAAAGTCAGGCACACAGAGACAATACAACCAGATGGTAAAAACAGGCACACACAGAAAACAGGCAACATCAGGAGGCAAAGTGGCTGAGTGGTTTTTGTCCTCAAGTTGCCCAGTAAGCGTTTGGCTCTGCAGAGGTCCTGAACTCACTAGACCTGACTCAGCACTGGCTTCACCTTCCAGCAATTAGAGACCAGTGAATGTCTAGCCAAGGTCCTGAGCTGGCTAGACTGGCTCAGCACTGCACTGTGACCCCAGCCTGGCACAGGACACAGAATTCCTTTTTAACACATCATTACAGCACTGTAAGGCTTTGCTGGCCTTCACACTTTCACAGTCCACTAATTTGGGGTTGCAGACTCGCACGTGCAAACAAGTCTATAATTACCTGCATAGGGTACTTGATGTGGTCGTCAAGGATTTTGCAGACATCTGAATGGTCAATGATCTCAATGTTGCCATAGTCAACAAACTGCACCTCCACCTTGCGGTGTCCTGGTAACCCCATGATCCGACCCCGGTACCAGTTGTTATCTTTGGCATACCTGGCCGCACAGATCATGTCTGAAACATGGGCAGCAACACAAATCACATACTTTGCCTTCTGTTTCCCTTCTAAACATGGGCAGCAACACAAATCACATACTTTGCCTTCTGTTTCCCTTCTACGGTGTTACGGTCACAGTCATTTGCATGGCAGTGTCAGGTCACAGACATTTACATACCAATGTCAGGCCACAGTCATTTGCATGGCAGTGTCAGGTCACAGACATTTACATACCAATGTCAGGCCACAGTCATTTGCATGGCAGTGTCAGGTCACAGACATTTACATACCAATGTCAGGCCACAGTCATTTGCATGGCAGTGTCAGGTCACAGACATTTACATACCAATGTCAGGCCACAATCATTTTCATGCCAGTGTCAGGCCACAGTCATTTACATGGCCAAGTCAGACCACAGTTATTTACATGGGAATGTCAAGCCACATTCATTTACATGGCAGTGTTGGGCCACAGTAATTTACATGGCAGTGTCAGTTCAGTCATTTACATGGCAGTGTCAGGCCAAACATTTACATGCCAGTGTCAGGCCACAGACATTACATGCCAGTGTCAAGCCACAGATATTTTCATGCCAGTGTCAGGCCACAGATATTTACATGGCAGTGTCAGGCCACAGACGTTTACATGTCAGGCCACAGTCAAGTCTTTATCTGTACCATGACCTGCCCAAGTCAGGATTAGTCAGGGACTGTGATCTGTGTGATGTCAACGGAACAAACACCTGAAGACAGCACACAGCTGCCTCACCAGTGGCAGACACATGCCTATGTGATGTACTGCGGTGCACACAGCACAGGCTACCCACCCAAAATCTCACCAGGGTCAGGGTGAACCATCACGCTTTAGCAGAGAAACTCAACCAACCAATCAACAGGCCCACCAGGAAACTTCAGTGGTTTTACCAATACAGGATTAAACTAACCACAAGATCAGGGGCCCCAGGTCAGTGCATGCAGGGTTAGTCTGAGTGTCTGAGTGTTCAGGGTTAGTCTGAATGTTCAGGGTTAGTCTGAGTGTCGAGCGTTCAGGGTTAGTCTGAGTGTCTGAGTGTTCAGGGTTAGTCTGAGTGTTCAGGGTTCAGAGTGTTCAGGGTTAGTCTGAGTGTCGAGTGTTCAGGGTTAGTCTGAGTGTTCAGGGTTAGTCTGAGTGTCTGAGTGTTCAGGGTTAGTCTGAGTGTCTGAGTGTTCAGGGTTAATCTGAGTGTTCATGGAAATATCTACAAAAGAATGGGAATTGCACACTTTGCCCAGCCACCTACCTAACCTGGTCACATTTCCAACTGCCCCTGGGTCACTAACAGTAACAGCATATGCAGGGGTTAACAGGGAAAGAAGGGAAGATGGTCTTATTTTCATTTGATATTCTCCCCAGGGGGAGTGGGCCGATCCTGGAGGTACTGCAATACCAGGCCAACCCGTGGCGAAGGCGGAGCAAGCCCCTGACACTTCGCCGAGGTTCAAAAATCAGTTTAATATCGAAGCCCCCATATAGGGAGCGTATCAGATATTAAGCTGATAAGAACAGATACTTTTTTTTTTTTTCAATTCGGGTAAACGCCACAAGAGTGACGCGCCCTTTTAATCACAAAATGTAAAACATATCATAATGACAAATAAACATACATTGTTTTTCAGACTGAAATATGTGTTCAAGTTGCTGGACAGCTAAGTCTGTTACAAAAAGTACAAAGGAGGGGCTCAGAGCCTTGGCGTTATGCATCGATGGACACAGGTAAGAAGATTAAAGAGTGGTTAGGAAGGACACTTCATGACAAGAGGTTGTAAACTGCTGTAGCACGAGTGGTGCAGCTGGGCCTTGTGGCTTAAAATCAGCAGAGGTGTTGCGTGGCTGAGTGCACACACCCACTTGACGGGGAGAACTGGCCAGCTTGGCTAAGGCTTTCAAAGGAGGCAGGGATATGTATATACAGGGAATGTACGTCGTAAAATGCATGACACATTGCAGTAATGCAAGGAAACTTTATACATCCGGCTTTAAAGAACGAGCCGTAACAAGGCACTGGGCCGTACACACACACGCCATAATTCATACATACACACACACATATATATACATACATATACACACACATACATATATGTATCAAGTATAGCGCATATTTCATGAAAATCACCTCATAATGTGAACAAAACAAGATGTTTATTGTCAAAATCGGGCCGAAATCTCGGCATTCCACACACACATTCTCTCTGCACTCAGTCTCACGCAGTCCTTTACGCGCACGCTTTCAGTCTAGCATCACACTCTGTCTAGCCATCCGTCCAGTCAGTCGACGTGCGCGTTACATGGTTGGGGGAGGGGGGGGTGCTGTTTAAGCCGGAATTACGTGAGCATGGTTACTGTTTGCCCTTTCAAGTTCACTTTGCACAGCCCCGGTAGTGTCCACAAGTTCGCAAACTTGTCCGGCGGCAGGCGGCGGCGATCCACGTGTATTCGATTGACCAGCCTGGCCATCAAGTACCGCGTGATCTCCTGGGAGACAGGCCGCTTCTTGTCAAAGCGCACCTTGTTACGGCACACCCACACTGCGTAGCGATACTCCGCCAGAAGTACCAGTGTGGTTGTACGGCAAGTGGTGTCCGCGCCCAGAGGCCCGAACCTGATCGTCTCCATTGTGGGGACCATGCTGGACACTTTATGCACCCACGAGAACATCAGGTCCCGCGCTGGGCGCACGAAGGGACAGAAGTAGAACAGGTGCTCCACTGTCTCACACTGTGTGTGGCACATCAAACAAAACCTCACCACAGGGTAGTTCCACAAATACAGTTTGTAGGCCACAGGCAGTACATCATGGGCTAATTTGAAACACACATTCAAAGTGGTGGGGTCCAAAGAAGTACAGGCTAAATCTTTGAAGACCTGCTTGAAGGGGATTTGGGGAAAAGTGGAGACCACTTTGGGGATCACAGCTGTTGCCGCCTGCAGCACACCATAAAAGCGTTTACAAGAACAGACTGTAAAAGACACATCTGGCTGAGCCTCTTGAACGTCCTCAATGGCCTGTAGGCACTGCTGATAGAAGTAGGGAGCGTCCCCCCGACTGCAGTGAGGGTGCTTGTTAGAGAACTGATAACAGTTTAGCCGTGCCAGCCTAAGCCCCAAAAACATGTGGCCAAAACCTACCCACGGGCTGTCTCTGTTAAGTACCACTTTGCTGACCTGCATCAAAAGCAGAGACTGCACCTTCAGTCTGATGTTTACAACCCCCACCCCTCCCTCTTCTACACTCAGGTACATGGTCTCTCTCCGTACAGGTTCGTTGCGACTGGACCATAAAAAATCAAAGGCCCGCTTTTGCACTAGTTTGACGTAATGCCGAGGTGGGGGCACCACCGTGGCGACATACCACAGCTTAGATAGAATCATCACATTTACCAGCTTGGCCCTACCATACAATGATAGGAGGCGGCACTTGAACAGTCTCATGGTGTTCTCAATCTTTTTGGCTATGGGGTGCCATATGTCATCGGGGGTGACGGAGCCTACTAGGATGCCGAATACGGTCATCCGTTGGACCCAGGAAATACCTAAGGGATCGTCCTTGCGACTTCTCCACCTTCCCAGATACATGCCTTCAGTCTTAGTTTTATTTAGCTTGGCCCCCGACGCTAGGCCAAAGCGGTTGAAGCATCGCAGGACCGTACGGGCGCTGCTGTCCCCTGACAATAAAAACTTGCTATCGTCGGCGAAAGCCGCCACCTTGCTCTCCTCCCGATTGCCGGGTACGTGGAGGCCCGTCACCGCGGGGTCCCGTCGTATCTTACACAGGACCGGCTCCAGACACAGCACATAGATAAGCGGGGAGAGCGGGCAGCCCTGACGCACGGAGCGCTCCACCGCGAAAGGAGCAGACACATGTTGGTTAACAATTACGCAACTACTTATGTTAGAGTACAGGGTGGCGATCCATCGCACAAACTTGTCCCCCAGGCCGAAAGCCTTGAGAGTGCTCAACATGTAATGGTGGCTAACTCGATCAAAGGCCTTCTCCTGGTCAATAGACAATAAAATACCAGGACAATTCCTGCTGTTACAAAAATCCAGCTGGTCTCGAATTAGATTGCAGCTGTCAATTATGGATCTACCCGGGACCGCACAAGTTTGGTCCGGGTGTACAATAGTTTCTAAAATAGGCCGTAGCCGATTACACAACACTTTGGTTAAAATTTTATAGTCGACATTTAACAAGGAAATGGGTCTGTAGTTTTTAGGTTGTTCGGGATGTTTTTCATCCTTACACAATAAGGTGATATACGACATTTTTTGAGAATCGGACATGTTGCCCAACTCGTACATTGTGTGGTATACTCTGAGGAGGATGGGACATAGCTGAGACAGGAAACAAGCATAGAACTCCTTGGGAAGGCCGTCCGGCCCCGGAGATTTGTTGTTCTCCATCTGTCCTATGCTGGTCTCTATCTCTACCTGCATCACATCGTCCCCAAGCAACTCAGCCTCCTCATCCTTGACCTTAGGAAGGTTACATAAAAACTCATCCACCACAGTGGGGTTAACGTCTTCTTCCTTATACAGAGTTTGGTAAAATTCAAAAAATGTATTAACAATGGTGTTGGAAGTTGAGCATTTATTTCCGTCTTTATCTATGACCTCTTTAATAATCTTTTTCTTGCCTTGGCTTAATTCTTTTCTGTAAAAATACCGCGAGGGCTTCTCTCTGTTGTCCAGAAGATAGGCCCTCGACCGTATCTGGGCCCCCGCCAAATGGTTAATATCAAGTTCTTTTAGTTTATCTTTTATTCTTTTCATCTGGTCTTGTTTCCCAGCTTTATCGGAGGCTAAATACTGCGCGCTTAAGGCGTTATGTTCCGCTAACTGCTGTTTTCTACGAATCTTGCTATGTTCTAATGCTATTTCTTTAAAGTCCCCTTTCAGGTCGTCCCACCACGTCAGAATGGAATCGTCTCGGGGGGTTTCCTGAGAGGCGCAGTATAAAACTTGGTTAATCTTCCCACAGAAGTCGGGGTCTTTTAACAGAGTGTTGTTAAATTTCCAGTACCCCTTCCCCAAGTTGACAGGAGAGAGGGGCGACAGACGCATCACAACCAAGTCGTGATCGGACACGGGATTGATGACGTGCTCTATCGTCCGAACAGAGGGGATGAGCGACGAAGAAATATAAATCCTGTCTAGTCTACAACTGACCCCTCTGCCGCGCCAGGTGGCTGCTACCTGAGTAGGAAATTTACTTCGGTAGACGTCGACCAAGTCAAAATCGGTGAGGAGGGAGGATAGTTCAGTCCATCCTCCTCGACCCCGTGCCGCATTCCCACCTCTTTTATCCAGGTTCACGTTTTGCACGCAGTTAAAGTCCCCTGCTAAAATGGTTGTCCGTGAAGATAGCAACAGAGGATACAAGTCTATATAAAATTCTTTTCTCACAGATGGAATATTAGGAGCGTATATGTTTACAAGTCTAAAAGGTGTCGAATCGACCTCCAGATCAACAACAACAAACCGACCAAGAGGGTCGAACTGAAAATGATGAATGGTAAAAGATAGCGAATTAGACAAAAATATACCAACTCCTTTACCTCGTGGCTGGGAAAAAGACCAGATAACCCTCCCCCCTAGACTATTGGAAATTTCATTACCCAGTTTTAAACTATCAACGTGCGTTTCTTGCAAAAAGACAATATCGACTTTTTCTCTATCAATTAAAGTTTTCAATAAATCAATTTTCTGACTGGTACGCAAACCATTACAATTAATCGTGCTAAATGTCACCATTGTTAATACATACAAAAGGTTAAACATGATTTATGCATATTACAAAACATACCAATGCAAGTTAAATGAAATTTCTGGATATCAAACCTCTGTCCTCGAGCCGCCCGGTGACAGCCGTTCAACACTGACTGTCACCAGATTCACCTGGGGTGAAAAACTTGTTTCCCCCCGGCTCGAAGTCAGACTGTGAGTCCATCAACTCTTCCGCCTCGTCCACACACTTCCTCTTCAGCCCGGTGTCTTCTTCTGTGTCGTCAGGGCCGCGCTTCTTTGTCGGCCCCGCCTGGCGGGCTGGTCTTGGCGTCAGTGTGGGCAGACCCTGATGTATGGCTTCCAAAGACACTGACGACTCCATCTCCTGCGTGGAGCGGAACCGGGTCTGGCCGCAAGGGATAAAGTCGTCCGAGGCGGCCGTAACCTCGGAGTCAGTCATGGGGCCGTCCGGCGGTGACCCTGCTGCCTGGGTGGAGTCCCCACCCTGGGGGAGCTCGACCGGCAGCAGCGGTCTGGTCGTCTGGTCTGTCTTGGTGGGCTGGGCTGGCTGGGCTGGGGGGTGGATGGGCTGGCTGGGCTGGCTCGGTCTGGGGGGTGGATGGGCTGGCTGGACTGGCCGGGCGTCCGTGGCTGCTGTCCCTGCGGCGTCCTGCCCCCTCGGAGTGGTGGCGGGGGTCTTGGTGGCGGCGGATGTTCTGGTCACCGGGACGTGGCCGAGGGACGTCATTTTGGGGGCTTGCTGTTGCTGCTTCTGCTGCTGTTGTCCTTGGCGGCGGCGTTGCTGGCCTGCCCAAGACTGGGGGCAGTCGGAGCGGGTGTGGCCCAGGGCCCCACACCCCAGGCACTTGGGCTGCCTCCCCTTCACCGTCACCAGGAAGCGGTGTCCTTCCTTCGTGTGGATAAGGTGCGGGATCTGTGGGAGGGTTCCCCGCGCCATCTCCACACGGAGGGTTCGTACCCCGGTGTGGATACCGTTTTCATCATAGAGGGTGCGGACCTCCCTGACGGTACATACCTTGTCAAACAGCTCACTGAATGCTCGGTCTGAAAAGCAGGCCGGCACCCAGTGAACCTTTATGTCCGCCAGGGTCCTGTTCGCATGGAGAAAGTTCCCTTTGACACCATTCGGGAGGTCGATCGTGTCAGCAGTTAAACAGGCCATCACGCCTCCCTCAGTCTTAAAGCTAAGGTTAATCTGGTGACTAATCTCCCCTCGCCACAAATCGACGATATCCTTGGGGTTGACCCCTACAGCCAACAGGGCGGCCCGGACGGCGTCACGGGAGATGCCGGCTGCGTTTCTGCCCGTGAGGTGAAGTTTGAGGCTGTTCAGCCACAGGGACTCGTCCCAGTACTCCTCCCGCACCTCCATCGTGATCTCCGGCACGACGGAGTCCGGGACTGGGTAAAAAGGCCGATTTGCATCGGAACTGGTGGTCGTACTGCCCTTCAGTCTCTCCGCATAGGAGAGCCTGGGCCGGTTTGCTGACGGCACGGAGGGGTTGACTGAGGCTGGCTGGCTGGTGAGGTCGAGGATTCCTCTGGTATACGTGGCTGGCATTATGGATGATGGGCTTTTTAGAGCAGTCAGGACTGGATGTTGGAGGTTTTGAGGCACCGACCTTTCTATTTAGGTGGGTGCCGTGGAGTTCAATCTCCCGCTTCTGCAGGGGGAGTTAGCCGAAAAGATATGCGTCACTCAAGATAAGAACAGATACTACACTTTGATCTTAGCCAAAAGGCCGAGAAGCGATACTCTCAGCAGCTCGGAAATCTCAGGCCACTAAACTGCGGCGCTCAAATTCCCTGGGTGTTGAAATCTGCATGCTGCCTGCCAGCTACAGGGCCCTGAAATGCCAGTGTTTCACACCCTAAGTCCGCCTTCCCCCCAGTCCCCTTCTGAACCCACACCACCACATTGTTGTGAACTCGCATGTCACCATCTGGGCCAAAACAGCCCACAATGTGGGTTTTACACCCACAACCAACCCACACAGCAGCCACTGCTTACAAAGCCCAGGCAATACTCAGCACTGCCAAAAATAGAGTAACTGCTCCCAGTGCAGGCTGCCAAGCATAAGCACACACACAGTGGCTGTGCACACAAAGGCCCTCACGCCTGCTGGGAGCGGCTGGCTGCCTACAGTGATAAGTGGGCCAAGCCCTCATAATGGCTGACAGGCAGAGGCGCATGAAATCGAAATGCTAGGCCCTGCTGTTCTTGAAAATTACCTTTGATAACTGACATCATTCTCTCTTAAAGCTGAAAATGTCAGAACACATTTGTTGTAAAGTGTAGGGAGGTGTGTAGCTCTGAAAAAAGCACTATATAAATTTATAAAAATTATCTATAATTATTATTATAACAGCCAAATTGTACTTGCACTATACCATCTGTCTCTGTGTCTCTTTTTTTAAGAGAGAAAGAGAGAGTCAAAGAGATGGGAGGCAGTATTAAGCTCCTTGTTATTTACAGAATCTAGAGGGCACAGGAACTTGAAGCTATTCTGTTGTTGTTTTTTCTTCTGTTTTTACACTGAACACTTTTGTCAACACTTGGAGCATCAAGTGCCTGTGCTGCAATCCAAGGGATATAACAAGGGAGGCCCCAGTCTGCAAGTTAAAGGGGAATAATATGTAGCCTCTCACAGCACTAAGTTTCTAATCTTTGCCCCCCCTCCCCCCCCCCCCCCCCCCCCCAAAAAAACACACACACACACACACACACAGCAGCAACAACAACAGCAACAACAACAACAACACACACAACAGCAACACACACAACAGCAACAACAACACACACAACAGCAATAACACAAACAGCAACAACAACACACACACAACAGCAACAACAACAACACACACAACAACAACAACACACAACAGCAACAACAACAACACACACAACAGCAACAACAACACACACAACAGCAACAGCAACACACACACACACAACAGAAACAACAACACACACACACAACAGCAACAACAACACACACACACACACACAACAGCAACAACAACACACACACACACAACAGCAACAACAACACACACACACACAACAGCAACAACAACAACAACACACACACACACAACAGCAACAACAACAACAACAACACACACACACACAACAACAACACACACACAAACAGCAACAACAACAACAACACACACACAACAGCAACACACACAACAGCAACAACAACAACACACACACACACAACAGCAACAGCAACAACAACACACACAACAGCAACAACAACACACACAACAGCAACAACAACACACACAACAGCAACAACAACAACACACACAACAGCAACAACAACAACACACACAACAGCAACAACAACACAAACAGAAACAACAACACACACACACACACAACAGCAACAGCAACAACACACACACACACAACAGCAACAGCAACAACACACACACAAAAACAAAAAAAACTGTTTTTGGCTCAGTCAAAAATTTCATTTTCAAGACACATATGTAACATAGTTACTTTCAAACCCATTATCAAAACAAACCAAAAAAACACAAAAAAGAATAAATGAAAGACAGACAGTGAGAAGCCAAAGCTTAGTTAAATCTTGTCAATACAAAATGCAAATACGCAAGCAACTCACATCCAAACCAAGCATACGCAAGGCAAATGCTGAGACTACAGGCATTCAAAATGGGAACATTACATCTTACTGCTGCCTTTGAACAATTGCCTCCCTTGAACAAACTGAAAGGATAGCAATCTGTCCTCTTTCTTTTTCTTTTTCAATGGCAAAATACACAAGAGAAGCATAAGCTCTGAAGGTGATTCTTTTGTTTTGTTTCGCAAAATCACACATATATTTGTATTTTTCAGGTGTGTGTTTTGTGACAAGCTTTTATATTGAATCAACAAGTCTTATGTAAGACTGGTAATGTGAAGTAAAAGCAATAAATAACACACACATGCACAGGCACACACACACACACACACACACACACACACACACACACACACACACACTTGGCTGAATAAGAACATATGAAGTGAAGATGACACAATGTGCAGTACTGCCTTTCTGACACCTTGTGACATTCAAATCCAGCAGTCACGAAGATGGATATGAACAGGCACAGCTCAACACAGAGGCCAGTCAAGCAGACAGAACAGGGAAGCGAGTTTTCTGTTCACACTCTGTGACCCTGAAAACAGGCCAGGACCACTGACAGTGGCATGACCAGACTCAAGCTGATCATTATACAGATGATCGACTTCCATAACTCTTTCAGCATTTCAATCAAAAGGAGGCCAGTCTAGGCCACCACAACACGTGTAAATAACCATCAAGTCTACAGCACACAAAGTTAAGAAGAGCTGGTTTTATCTGCATCCAAGGATAAGCTAAGGTGATCTGGTTTTATCTGCATCCAAGGAAAAGTTAATGTCAAATTTTTTGTCAAGGTAAAAACATTAATATTGCTTGACAGCTTCCCACAGCCTCACACAGAACTATGAAGAGTGTCTGCGATAGACTCAGCATCTGCAAGTCTGCAACCGACTCAGCATTGCAGTGTCTGCAACAGACTCAGTGTCTGCGTTGCTGACCACCTCTCCTGACCTCACATTGACGATTGTATACTCACGTTCTCTCCTGCATCTCAAAATAGAGGAAAGAAGAAGAGAAAAAATGTTAGACTGACCCTTCCTGGGGCAGAAGATGGTGTAGAGGTGCTGCGTCTCCTTGCTGTACACCTGCTGCATGGCCAACAGCAGACGCTGCAGGTACTCTCGTGACTGGTCACTTAGCATCTGACCACCAGAATTTCACGTTTGTGTTATTCAGTCCAGGATGTCTTACACTGCACGGACCATTTGACCACCAACCTTTCACACCGTATTATTCAGAACTGACATTGTTAGTTTTCCACAGTAACTGAACATCTGGCCACCAATGTCCACACTGTGTTATTCAATCCAGAACCATCAGTCTGCCATAAATGCTGAACATGTGATGATCAACCTTTCATATCAGCCACTCTTTCATATCGCATTATTCACTCTTTCACTGTATCAGTCATTCAAGGACTAAAGCTATTTTCTTCCATAACTGAAACATCTGACCATCATTCTCGCACATAAAATTACTTTCTTTAATATCCCATAATTCATTCTGAAAATTCAATTATTCAATCTAGAACACAAGAATACACTCTCTCTCTCTCTCTCTCTCTCTCATCACACACACACACACACACATAATACAGTCACACACACACACACACACACACACACACACACATTGTCTCTCTCACACACACACACATTGTCTCACACACACACACACACACACACACACACACACACACACACACACACACACACACACACACACACACACTGTCTGTCTGTCTGGCTCTCTGTGCATTGACTGCTTCTGTTTTCTTGTCCAATACTAGTCATATGAACTGATCAGATGTTCTGTTGCTTCATTTGCTCATAATATGCTCACCGTATGCTCATAATATGTAACTGAATGATGTATGGCATGTGTTCATCTGGAGCTGTGAGCACGCTATGTTTTGTGTGGAAATTCTCATGTATAATGTTTCACTCACTCATTCATGCCTATCTGTATATAAATAATGCCTGTAATTTGATATCTTGTCATCAGTAGCTTAGCAAGGACTAGTTGTTAGGTTTTTGTCTGAACCTAAACTACAATCCTTGTAAAATAAAGTTTTCAAGTTCGAATTCTCTTTCTCCGCACACACATACAATATACACGCACACACTCTGTCTCACACAAACACATTCTAATCACACCCACATACACATCACATCCACACAAACCCCCCTCACACCCACACACTGACAGCAGGAAGGAAATGTAAAAGGGGACAGAGCTACATAGCACAGGCAAAAGAGGCACAGTGAAAGGCATGCTACAGTGGCCGCCTGCCATCCCCCCTCCCCCCCCCCCCCCCCCCCAAAAGTCTGCGCTGTCTCCACTGACCTGTGCGTAGAAGCGGGAGGGGCTGTGGACGCAGTTGATCCCAATGTCCACCACCGTGCCTTCCCATACACGGGGCAACGTGACGTAGTCTCGCTTCATGCAGGGAGCTACCATTGGAAAAGAAACTGACACATGACACAGGTAAGATCGATCATTCACATATAATACCATTTTGTTTTCTGTCTACAGCATAATTATAATACCATGCTGTTTTCTGTCTACAGCATAATTATAATACTGTTTTGTTTTCCATCTACAGCATAATTATACCATGTTGTTTTCCATCTACAGCATAATTATACCATGTTGTTTTCCATCTACAACATAATTATACCATGTTGTTTTTCATCTACAGCATAATTATAATACCATGTTGTTTTCTGTCTACAGCATAATTATAATACCATGTTGTTTTCTGTCTACAGCATAATTATAATCCCATGTTGTTTTCAGTCTACAGCATAATTATAATACTGTTTTGTTTTTCATCTACAGCATAATTATAATACCATGTTGTTTTCTGTCTACAGCATAATTACAATCCCATGTTGTTTTCCATCTACAGCATAATTATACCACGTTTTTTTCTGTCTACAGCATAATTACAATACCATGTTGTTTTCTGTCTACAGCATAATTACAATACCATGTTGTTTTCTGTCTACAGCATAATTACAATACCATGTTGTTTTCTGTCTACAAACGGCACAGTAAGCAGTGCTCAAATCTTTTGTTTATGCTTTAGCTTTGAGTGAAAAAAATCAACACCTGTTGGATATACAAGAACAATGTATTTGCAAACTGGGAAAAATATGAAGTGAGCTGAATTTTCTATCTGGTGTTTATTATTGATTTTTAAAGTTGGGTACCGGGATCATTTGACACAGTTACTTCCCTTCACATGGGATTTCATAGCGAAAGGGCAGCAGCTGATCTGGGGCCAAGTGGGTTAAAGGGGAACAAATGGCATTATGTGTTTAACACAAACTGAAGGGGAAGTTAAAGGGCAAGTAATGACATGATGGATGCAACACAAACTGAAGGGGAAGTTAAAGGGGAAGCAATGACATGTTGTCTGCAACACAAACTGAAAGAAAGTTAAAGGGGAACCAATGACAGTCATGATGTATTCAACACAAACTGAAGGGGAAGTTAAAAAGGGGAACCAAACCAGATACAAGCTGGCCAAAAATGCACAGCCAAGAATTGGTCTCCATATGTATTCAAATGACTGTCATCTGCCTGAACTGACTGCAGCTGATATCTGAACTGGACTCAAATGAGTTCAAATGACTGTCATCTGCCTGAACTGATTGCAGCTGATATCTGAACTGGACTCAAATGAGTTCAAACGACTGTCATCTGCCTGAACTGACTGCAGCTGATATCTGAATTGGACTCAAATGAGTTCAAATGACTGTCATCTGCCTGAACTGACTGCAGCTGATATCTCTGGCCATCAGTGACTGGGTACCATTACATCATCTGAAGGTCCTGCTCAGAATCGACCATTTGCTCAGTTGCTGTGCTTCAGTTTGCCAGGAAAACACAGCAGCCAGTCTCCAGACTTTGGGTGAGAATTATTCACTGTGAGGTTTCTGACTGGCTGTAGTGCCTGGGAGACTGGCAGCGTGAAACCCTCTGCTGAACTGGAGCACATCAAGGTGAGTAGGCTACCTCCAGACTGGCTGTTGGAGCGGGTGTTGAAGATGGCCATCTCCAGAAAGACCAGGCTGTCCCGCACCGACACCGGCCGGTCATCTGCACACAGTGACTCGTCCTCCGGTTTACTCAGATCCACCTCCAGCACTCCACCCAGAGAGTTCACCACCTGTCAGTGACATATAAACCAGCAAAGGTGTTACACTCTCTGATGTCTACCTCCAGCACTCCACCCAGAGAGTTCACCACCTTGGGGTCTGCACCTCCGGCACTCCAACCTGAGAGTTCACCACCTTGGGGTCTGCACCTCCGGCACTCCAACCTGAGAGTTCACCACCTTGGGGTCTACACCTCCAGCACTCCAACCTGAGAGTTCACCACCTTGGGGTCTACACCTCCAGCACTCCAACCTGAGAGTTCACCACCTTGGGGTCTGCACCTCCAGCACTCCAACCTGAGAGTTCACCACCTTGGGGTCTACACCTCCAGCACTCCAACCTGAGAGTTCACCACGTTGGGGTCTACACCTCTGGCACTCTACCCAGAGAATTCACCACCTTGGGGTCTACACCTTTGGCACTCCAGAACCCCGTTAATAATTAGAACAAATTGCCTGTTGTTCACACACACACACGCACACATGCACACACACACACACACACACACACACACACACACACACACACACACACAGAAAAAAAGGTGTTCCACTCAGCAACCCACTCCCTTAGGTCTACTTACAGAACCCTGCTAATATTGCAAACTGCCTGTTGTTCACACACACACACACAGACACACATACAGACACACACACACACACACACACACACACACACACACACACACACACACACACACACACACACACACACACATGTACACACACAGAGCAACCCACTCCCTCTGAGATCTTCCAGAACCCTGCTGATACAGTGCCAATCTTATTCACACGTAACACAGCTAACAGAAAACAATCATAATGTAGCCATACAAGAGTCACTCTCAAATCCTACTTTCATTCTTGGAAGACTGTGACTGCAAGTTTACAGAACCAGTGGTTACTGATCTTGACAGAAGCACACAGATTCCAAACATCAGTTTTTGCCAAAAATTCACGATTCTGATGCCCACCTGCCCTAGAAAGTACTCAAAGGCAGTTTTGTCCATTTTCCTCTAATTCCAAGAATGACCCCAGCTGTACCTCAACTGATGGGTTTCTGCTTCTTGATGGAAACAGTGAGATGGTTAAAAAAGAAAGAAAAAAAGGTGTTGCAACTGACCATCATAATCATGGGTCCTGAGCTGGTCATCTGCAGCATCGTCGTCACAGACTCTGGGCTCCAGCCCTCTGTCTGCAACAAGCAATGCAGTGCACAACTCAGTGACACAGTCACACACACAGTGTTCAATGATACAGTCACACACACAGTGTTCAATGACACAGTCACACACACAGTGTTCAATGACACAGTCACACACACAGTGTTCAATGACACAGTGTTCAATGGCACAGTCACACACACAGTGTTCAATGACACAGTCACACACTCAGTGTTCAATGACACAGTCACACACACAGTGTTCAATGACACAGTCACACACACAGTGTTCAGTGGCACAGTCACACACACAGTGTTGAATGACACAGTCACACACACAGTGTTCAATGGCACAGTCACACACACAGTGTTCAATGACACAGTCACACACACAGTGTTCAATGACACAGTGTTCAATCACATAGTCACACACACTGCCCAGCCCCAGATTACCTCATCAACTGGCACAATGTCGTACAGAGAACACTCGTACGCAAAGGCTGGATAACTCTCAAACTTCTTCTTCATCTTGCGCATCCTGCACAATCAAGACAGCTTCAGGTATAAACAAGCCTTCTGACCTTCACCTGCTTCAACACAGTAGGCAGAAACAGCAAAGACAAAGCTGCACTTTACAAGCCGATAAAAGCAGCAGTATGCATACATGAACTGCACACTTAAACAGAATACTATCCATGTCTGCGCAAGACCCTGAATTTACATACACATTATGCATGCGGATACATGGTCTGGGACAGACATGGACAATGTGTAACAATTAACCACTGTAAAATTAAATAGACAAACAAACCAGAACAGAATATGTGTACAAGTATCAACACACTGGAACAGAAATGGACAATGTGTAACAATTAACCACTGTAAAATTAAATATACGAACAACCCAGAGCAGAATATGTATACAACTATCAACACACTGTGTCATTCTTCCATACCAATTCTTTCTTGTTCATCTAATCTACTGCCTCAAACTCAAAGCTTTTAGCTTCTAAACGAAATGTGTCCCTACACTTACCTCCCTTTACCCTGAAACATCTTGTGTGCATATGTGCACAGGCTGCATAGCGTGTTTATGGGTGGGGATCCAGGGTGGGGCTAAATAAAGTGCTGCTGCACATGGATTCACATGGCTTTATCAGTTTAGGTGACTACACCGACAGCTCATTTCCATACATTCTTTGTTCATTGGTGGGAAGGGGGGTGTACAACTGGCTCTTGTCATGCCTCAAAATTCACCACGGATCCCACGCACCCTTTTAATGGATACAATTCACCACGGATCCCACACGCCCTTTTAATGGATACAATTCACCACAGATCCCACACGCCCTTTTAATGGATACAATTCACCACGGATCCCACGTACCCTTTTAATGGATACAATTCACCACGGATCCCACACGCCCTTTTAATGGATACAATTCACCACGGATCCCACCCGCCCTTTTAATGGATACTCGGCAATGGCACATTCATCCTCACGCAGCCTGACAACCTTGGTGCCATACTTACAGGAGCATGAGACACAAAATCTCTATCTGCCAACTGCCAGCAACAAACCAGACAGCCACAAGACACCCCTGCATGCAATGTCTCTGCGCTCACTTCTGTAGCCTGACAGTTTCGGCATAGCCGTAGTGAACATAGAAGACATCATACACTCACTTTTGTACGGCAACAGTTTCAGAGTTGCCATAGTTAATGAAGAAGACATAGTGACAGTTTCAGATTTGTCGAAGTCAACACAGAAGACATCATACACTCACTTTTGTATACTAGTATAGTGATAGTTTCAGAGTTGTCGAAGTCAACACAGAAGACATCATACACTCACTTTTGTTTGGTGACAGTTTCAGAGTTGCCATAGTCAATGAAGAAGACATCATACAACAGCTTCCCTTCTGCTTCATTCTCATCCGGCTCAATGATGTTGGTGACACGGGCCCGGTACCAGACCTTGTCATGGGAGAACTGAGCCAGCAGCAAGTTGCCTGCAACATCGGTACAGGTCAGGACCTTGCTAACACAATACAACTCTAGCACAGTACAATACAACCTTAACACAGTACACTACAACCCTAACACAGCACAACAGAACCCTATGTGAAGACAGTACAGGTCAGTACCATGCTAACACAATAAAACCCTAACACAGCATGACACAACCCTATGTGAAGTCAGTACAGGTCAGTACCATGCTAACACAATAAAACCCTAACACAGCATGACACAACCCTATGTGAAGTCAGTACAGGTCAGTACCATGCTAACACAATAAAACCCTAACACAGCATGACACAACCCTATGTGAAGTCAGTACAGGTCAGTACCATGCTAACACAATAAAACCCTAACACAGCATGATACAACCCTATGCAGTCAGTACAGATCAGTAACATGCTAACACAATAAAACCCTAACACAGCACAATACAACCCTATGCAGTCAGTACAGGTCAGTAACATGCTAACACAATAAAACCCTAACACAGCACAATACAACCCTATGCAAAGCCAATGCGCTGCTAGGCATACCTATAGTTCTCACCTTTATCAACACACTCAGGCAGGCCCCTCTTCAATGCTGTGTGACCTGGCTGTGCACATTGTATTGTGGCTGACTGAACATCGTACAAATCCAATTACTAACCAACCTAGTTCTCACCTACGTCCACGCACTCGGGCAGGTCCCAGTCAACCTGTAGTTCTCACCTACATCCACGCACTCGGGCAGGTCCCTCCGGAACTGCTGGCTGCGGCAGTGCTGGTTGATCTGACGACACATGGTGTCCAGCTCCCCCCGTCGGCTGCCCAGCTGCACGTAGAACTGCGCAGGGGTGCGGATGTGGGTCACACTCACCTTCTCACTGTGGCCTGCACCCCACATTTATCATGTGAACACACATCCTCGCTGTGGCCTGCATGCCACATTTACCATGTGAACACACATCCTCACTGTGGCCTGCACCCCACATATACCATGTGAACACACATCCTCACTGTGGCCTGCACCCCACATTTACCATGTGAACATGCATCTTCACTGTGGCCTGCACCCCACATTTACCATGTGAACATGCATCTTCACTGTGGCCTGCACCCCACATTTACCATGTGAACATGCATCTTCACTGTGGCCTGCACCCCACATTTGCCATGTGAACACGCATCTTCACTGTGGCCTGCACCCCACATTTACCATGTAAACACATCCTGTAGCTTGCACACCACATTTACCATGTGAACACACACACCCCTTCTCACTGTGGCCTGCACACCACGTTTACCATGTGAACACAATATAACAATCCACTGCTTTTTACTTTTCATTTATACTTGTCCACAAATGATGCATGAGTGTGCATGTGTGTGTGTATGATATGCCAAATGATGCATGAGCATGCATGCTTGGATGTGCACGATATACCAAATGATGCATGGACGTGCATGTGTGAGTGTATGACATACCAAATGTTTGTGACTATAACGTACTTTTTCTTTCAAAAACATCTGGCCCCTGTACCTTACAGTCAGCAGCACCTTATCTGCATACAAAATCAGGTAAGCATGCTTTTCCAAAGAATAACAACTATTTTGAACCTGAATCGGTCGCTGTATCTGACTGAAACAGACAATGATACAGTGGCAAACTGATCAGTGATATTTTCTGGGCAACAGAGGGCACAACCCCAAAACGTAATGATCATATAGGCCTAATCATACTGTCAGCATATATCCGCATTTACTCAAAGGAGGAAGATTATGAAACTGAAAAACAAAACGCATGCTGACATGGAGTACCAAACGCATGCTGACATGGAGTACCAAATGCATGCTGACATGGAGTACCAAATGAAAAACAATGGTGGCAGTTTCCATTTCAACTGAATCTCATTACAATTCCTACCGCTGAGAATTGTCTGCTGTACTGTTCATCTTCAGAAAATGATGCAGCTGTTCAATTGGTCTGTGCTTCTTGGGAATGCCAAATTCACTGAACAGTTCCATGTTCCTGTATTACAGCGTAACAGCACAGTCCCTTGTGTCTGACGCATGTGTCCATCACATTTTGTGTGTCAGCTATGGCACCCACCAAAGTTGCACCATATGTACAGAAGCACCCAGTGTGTGGATTTTTCACTTTCATACAGTATTCATAATGAAAAGGTTACTTAAGTGCAGACAAATCTTGATACAGAAGGCGGCTGCCTCCTCAAGACACATGCATGCTCACAGAGTCACAGACGCACAAAGAACAGCTGTGTTGCTGAAGAGACAGGCTGCATCATTCACCAACCACCAGACAGGCACACGCTCACAGTCACAAGGAACAGCTGTGGTGCTGAAGAGACAGGCTGCATCACTCACCAACCACCAGCCGTTTGCTGGGTGGATATGAAGCGGGCTCTGTGTTCACCACCTCTGCTGCTACAAAGTCCTCCATGTTTTCTGTATCCTCCTTCTCTTCTGCAACCCCAAGCCATCAACACAGTGCAAACACTAACAAACAACATCCAAATGCTGAAAGGTTAAAACAAACGCTTATTTAACAGGGACACACAGTATACACACGAACAAACAACACTAACAAACAACCCCAAACCCTTCAATACAGTGCCAACACTAACCCCAAACCCTGTCAATACAGTGCCAACACTAACCCCAAACCCTTCAATACAGTGCCAACACTAACCCCAAACCCTTCAATACAGTGCAAACACTATCAACCCTGGCACACAGGCTGTTAAGGATAAACCAATATCTAGCTGACATCACTCATGACAACAGGACTGAACAGGCGTACCCTCAACAATGACAGACACAGAGTCTGTGACAGACTCGGTGTCCGTGGTGGACAAGGTGTCGAGGTCAGATGCCGAGTAATTGCGCAGTTCTTCAGGGGGCGGTTTCTCTGCGTCAGGGCCTGGCAGGCTCAGTGTGAACATTCTGCAACAAGCAACAACACCATGACAACAGTGTGAACATGCTGCAACAAGCAACAACACCCTGACTACAGTGTGAACATGCTGCAACAAGCAACAACACCCTGACAACAGTGTGAACATTCTGCAACAAGCAACAACACCCTGACAACAGTGTGAACATGCTGCAACAAGCAACAACACCCTGACAACAGTGTGAACATTCTGCAACAAGCAACAACACCCTGACAACAGTGTGAACATGCTGCAACAAGCAACAACACCCTGACAACAGTGTGAACATTCTGCAACAAGCAACAACACCCTGACAACAGTGTGAACATGCTGCAACAAGCAACAACACCCTGACAACAGTGTGAACATGCTGCAACAAGAAACAACACAATGGCACAGTGTGAACATGCTGCAACAAGCAACAACACCCTGACAACAGTGTGAACATGCTGCAACAAGAAACAACACAATGGCACAGTGTGAACATGCTGCAACAAGCAACAACACCCTGACTACAGCGTAAACATGCTGCAACAAGCAACAACAGCATGACACCAGTGTGGACAATCTGCAACAAGCAACAACAGCCTGACACCAGTGTGGACAATCTGCAACAAGCAACAGCCTGACAACATGGCCACAGTGGGGGTGCTAAATCACTCCAGGCCCAGGCCAGTCAGTTACGTACTCCATACTTTACAACCAGTCAAGCACAACATTCATATCAGAGTAAAGCACACTTCACCAAATCCTTAGTAAAAGTCAGACTGACTGGTCATGAACTGCATCAAAGAACCAGAAAGCAAGAATGAAGGTGATGGGTAGGAGAAAGGGCCAGCACAATAGACTGGGGTGAAAGGCATGTGTACCCGGTTATGATGAGCACACCATGCCTGATCAGTACAAGAAGCCTTGGTTACCACAGCAAGGGATCCCCTTCCTGACCCCCTCAGCACTCTAATCCAGAATTTTCTTGAAATGAATTTTTGTCACCCCAGAGGTTTGTACAGGGAAGTGTTTAGTGATGGACAGCTGGGAAACAGCCACCACTTTGTTCACTCTTGCCATTTCAGATTTGTAGCAACCAACATAACATCATCACTGTTTGCCATTTGTAGCTGCAAATTACACATAGCTTTTTAGCTAGGACTTGTTGGAACCTTGATAAAAATCAAACTAGACTGTGATTTGCAGCAACAAAGATAATCACACTATACTGATTGTGATTTCTGGCAGACATGATTACACTGTAACAGCAGAGGCATAATTCTCACTGACTGGGATTTGTAGCAGCAGAGGCATAATACACTTACCAATTTTGTGATTTGTAGCAGCAGAGGCATAATACACTTACTGATTTTGTGATTTGTAGCAGCGGGGGCATAATACACTTACTGATTTTGTGATCTGTAGCAGCAGAAGCATAATACTCACTGAGATTTGTAGCAGCAGAGGCATAATACACTTACTATGATGTGTAGCTGCAGAGGCATATTTCACTTATTGGTTGTGATTTGTAGCAGCAGAAGCATAATACACTTCCTGTGATTTGCAGCAGCAGGGGCATACATTTACTATGATTTACAGCAGCAGAGGTCTATTTTACTTACGGGTTGTTATCTGTAGCAGCAGAGAAATTTTTCACTTACTGATTTGGATTTGTAGCAGCAATTTCACCATAGGATCCAATTATATCCTTGAATGAGGTGTCATATGAAAATCTGAAACAACAAAACTGCTCATTATACAATCCTGATACACACTAGTCACATCAAAAATACAATCAAGGCACAGTTGTGGTTTTTCATGTCCCAAACTTGCAATCAGTAAACTAGTTTTATGGCTGTATGAAGATTAAAATTTCAGATGTTAAGCAAATGGTAATAAGGAAGAATGCCATGTGAACAGTCATGCAAGCAACACAGCACTTTGAACAGTCATCACAGACCACACGGTGCAGCACTGGCCACTCAACATTTTCAACATCCATCACAAACCACACTTTGAACAGTCATCACAGACCACACGGTGCAGCACTGGCCACTCAACATTTTCAACATCCATCACAAACCACACTTTGAACAGTCATCACAGACCACACGGTGCAGCACTGGCCACTCAACATTTTCAACATCCATCACAAACCACACTTTGAACAGTCATCACAGACCACACGGTGCAGCACTGGCCACTCAACATTTTCAACATCCATCACAAACCACACTTTGAACAGTCATCACAGACCACACGGTGCAGCACTGGCCACTCAACATTTTCAACATCCATCACAAACCACACTTTGAACAGTCATCACAGACCACACGGTGCAGCACTGGCCACTCAACATTTTCAACATCCATCACAAACCACACTTTGAACAGTCATCACAGACCACACGGTGCAGCACTGGCCACTCAACATTTTCAACATCCATCACAAACCACACAATATAGCACTGGCCACTCAACACTTTCAACATCACAGACCACACAATGTAACACTGGCCACTCAACATTTTCAACATCACAGACCACACAATGTAACACTGGCCACTCAACACTTTCAACATCACAGCCCACACAATGTAACACTGGCCACTCAACACTCTGAACATCTATCACAAACAACACAATGTAACACTGGCCACTCAACACTCTGAACACCCATCACAGACCACAGCAGTGGACAGGAAGTACAGATCAAGGCCGCACCTGACAGGCGAGGCAGCAGCATTCTTTTTGATCGTCACCATGCAGGCCACGTCCTTGGCTTTGCGAAGTCGTTCCAGCACAAGGTCAGCATCCACCAGGCGATGAATGCTGCCCTGCATGGCACGCGCTGCGTCTGTGACAAAGCCAGGGCAGATGCACTGTGCAGTTACCACAACACGCCCGCCACGGTACACAGTGGTTACACAGAAGGGAAGATAAAAATCACTTTGGTTATCTGGGTGGCATAATCAACTTTCCATCATTTCTTCGTTTGATAAATGATAGCTTTTTTAATGCATTTCTTCACTTGACAGAATCAACAGAACTAAATTCTGCTGCTTGTTTGCCAACCATGACAGATGAACAAAAATCTTTTTCTGTTTGATGATCACCATGCACATCTGACTCACATGAATACTAGATAAACACAACTGCCACACATCCCAAAACTCACAAAAGTAAGGGCCCATGGACAAAAATGTTTACAAAGCTGGCCAAAAAAAACCCAACTTGGTAAACATATACAAATGCATGCATAAACATACCGATTAATGCCATCTCCAAATTGAGCTTTTCATCCTGGAGGTATGATTTCTAGAGAAAAGAAAAAGCAAAAGCAAACAACTGTCACTGAATATCATTCAGACATGCATACTATGTTCATCACCATCTTGCTGACTGATAACTCACCGTTTACTCTTCGACGAATAAAAGAAAATATTATCCGACTTCAAATGAACTGACTGCAGAGCACTGCCATAACCAGCAAAACTTTTTTTCTTTTTTTTAAACATTTTTTAATGCGGCTTTGTTACATACATACATGGGGCACTGGAGGGCATGCAGCATTGGTACAGTCAATATTTCAAAAGTCATAAACGTGAAATGAATGAAGATACAGAAAAAAGAGGTAGATGAGAGCATAATTAGCCTGCAAAAAAAGGTTTGTATGGTTCCCACCTGGAAGAGAAACTTGAACATGAGCAGCTCATCTTAGCATTGTATTCCTCCATTTTGTATCTGTATACCATTTTTTTTCTAAATATATCAATGTTCGGGGGCTGTTTTTCTATTTTGCATTTGTACAGATACTGCTTTGCCAGTAGTAAAATAAAATCAAAAACGTTCTCCGTTTTGATGTTATCATCAATACCAAATAATATTAGACATTCAGACAGTCTTAATCTGTAGCAGGAAGTACATTTCTCTTTCAGTAAGACCAAAAAGCGTGTCCAGAACTGTTGGCTGTGTTTACATTCCCAAAATATGTGTTGTATAGTGTCTTTAGCAGTTAAACAAAAACTGCACTTATTATTGTTGGTGATACCCATCTCCTTAAGCATCACATTTGTTCCAAGTATTCTGTGTATAATTCTCATCTGAAACCATTTTATATTAACGTCGTGAATTTTACTTAGTTGATGAAAACAGGACTGCCACGGTATATTTCTTTGAAGCTTATCTTCCCATTTTGAGCAGCAGTTGGGTTTTGCATCATTTTGGTTTAATACATCGTAATAACCAGCAAAACTTACTCCACACTGTCAGCACCAGTCTTGATTTTTGCGCTTTCTAACACCAAACATCGTCAACATTTTCCTGTCCTTTTATAGCCGTTTTGCTGATGACTCCTCACCCCGTGCAAGGTGAGCCCTCCCAATGACAGCGCTAACAGGAGGTGCGTGTGCGCATGATGTGTGTGTGAGCGTGGGTGGGGGAAGGGTGTGAGGGGATTTAAAGGTATTGTAACACTGTTCCTGCAGTACATGGTACAGATGGTGAATTCAGAGTCCATTAATCCTCACTTTCTCAACAGAAATAGACTGTGGCCTGGTGCTTGTGTGGCCAACACTTCTCAAAACACAAAATGAAGCGCAAATAAAAACTTTCAGCAAATGCTACTTTATTTTATATGAACACTTGTTGAGCACATTATCTCCAGATGAGCCCTAAGCCCTTCACAATGGCAACTGTATAGCACTCTTCTCTGCTTCCAAGTAGACGCACTGTGTTCTAGCCCTATGTGTCTGAATGTATCCACCGACGTGGTTACAGTGCCATTTGGCTGTTACATGGCTGGTGCCACATGAAACTGCTGCCACCTCTGCGCATATTCTGCATGCACCATACAACCATGCACCAGTTTACAGTGTCCCTTTATTCAAAGTCACATATGTAGGGTGCAAGAGTGTTTAGCTGTAACCTGCCACCAGCACTTTTGGCAGAATGACTGGAATTTTTTATAGGCTAAATAATATCAAAACAAGAGTCAACACAGACAGTTGACACTGGAGAAAAAAATGATCCCACCGTTCCTGCCATGAATCAAACCACACTGTCTGCTGACGCTGTGCCACTGAGCTATCCCTAACTTCAGCACAAGTTGTGGTTGAAAGCTACAGGGGTCCTACCGCAGCAGGTCTGAGAAGAAAACACACACTGAGCTCATTCAGAAAAAACGGAACCTCCTACTTATTCCGTGTACAGTCTGCAGACAGAAGAGGAACGTCTATCTTGTAGATTTAGCTCACGGTCTACAGCAACAACAAAGGCACTCTCACCATTTCCTGTATGGGTCTGGCTCCATTCAAAGACGCCTCTTTGATGTCATCAAGCAGTTGCTCCTCTCTGAAACATAGACAGTCTTCATTTCAATACACTTGCAGGACGGCCTCAGTGGCACATGCATATCTACACGCAAGCCAAGCGGGCCAAGCTACGCTGCCTTGCCATGATGCCAGGAGTCAGTTTCCATTTTCTCAAACACCATCATCTGCTTTACATCAAAACTCTCATTTTCCACCACCTACACAGAAGACCTGCTCTGTGTGTGGGTCTTTTCAGCACACAACAGGCACTCCAGTACAATCTGAGCTTTCTACAGCACCAATTCCTTTCTTCAGGAACTAATGGATGCCTTCTACTAACAAACCTATCATGTACATAGTTTTTAAACACAATTCAAAGTCTTACCACAAAATATGCAAATAAAGACAAAACAAGTATTCAGCAGCATCAAAACACAAATTCCACTACAGAGGACTGACCAATGCCAGTGTCTGACTGTGGGCTGTACCGGTGTCTGACTGTGGGCTGTACCAGTGTCTGACTGTGGGCTGTACCACTACCAGTGTCTGACTGGGCTGTACTGGTGTCTGTGGGCTGTACTGGTGTCTGACTGTGGGCAGTACCCGTGTCTGACTGTGGGCTGTACAGGTGTCTGACTGTGGGCTGTACTGGTGTCTGACTGTGGGCTGTACCAGTGTCTGACTGTGGGCTGTACCAGTGTCTGACTGGGCTGTACCAGTGTCTGACTGTGGGCTGTACCAGTGTCTGACTGTGGGCTGTACCAGAGGACAAAGCCCAGTGTCTGAGGGCTGTACCAGTGTCTGACTGTGGGTTGTACCAGAGGACAAAGCCCAATGTCCGACTGAGGGCTGTACCAGTGTCCGACTGTGGGCTGTACCAGTGTCTGAATGTGGGTTGTACCAGAGGACAAAGCCCAGTGTCCGACTGTGGGCTGTACCAGTGTCTGACTGGGCTGTACCAGAGGACAAAGCCCAGTGTCTGAAAGCTGTACCAGTGTCTGACTGGGTTGTACCAGTGTCTGACTGTGGGCTGTACCAGTGTCTGACTGAGCTGTACCAGTGTCTGACTGGGGGCTCTACCAGTGTCTGACTGGGCTGTACCAGTGTCTGACTGGGCTGTACCAGTGTCTGACTGTGGGCTGTACCAGTGTCTGACTGGGCTGTACCAGTGTCTGACTGTGGGCTGTACCAGTGTCTGACTGGGCTGTACCAGTGTCTGACAGTGGGCTGTACCAGTGTCTGACTGGGCTGTACCAGAGGACAAAGCCCAGTGTCTGAAGGCTGTACCAGTGTCTGACTGTGGGCTGTACCAGAGGACAAAGCTCTGTGTCTGACTGTGGGCTGTACCAGTGTCTGACTGGGCTGTACCAGTGTCTGACTGTAGGCTGTACCAGAGGACAAATCCCAGTGTCTGACTGCCTCACCTAGCCTGCAGCATGGAGTGCAGCTCCTGGAAATGGAGTCGCACCTCCTCCACCAGCCCTTTGCTGTCAAACCTGGCAGATGGCACTGCCTCTGATATCAGCTGCAAAACACACAATACATAGTTACCACCTCCGTTATCAGCTGCAAAACACACACATGACACATACATGGTATAGTTTTTGCCTCCATTATCATCTGCAAAATACACAGGAAAACATAACTGCCTCTCTTATCAGCTGCTAAACATAACACACAGCTACCACCTGTCTTATCTGCTGCAAAACACACATAACACATCAGCTACCATCTCCATTATCAGTCTGCAAGACATTTAACATCAAGCATCCGCCTGTTATCCATTGGACAACACACATAACACACTCACTTACTAACTGCTGCCTATGTTATCAGCTGGACAGATTACACTATCTCAGTTACCAGCTGGAAAGCAAACAGAACACACTGCCTGCTATTCACCACTTTTTCATGTGCCATGTCTCAACACATGGGTGCTGCCATCTTTGGCCTTGGTTGAGTGACTTCAAAAGTGTTGTACTGTTTTGTGCTTTTTCACTCAACCATTTTCACAGATGGATCACTCAACCAAACCCCAAGACTCATTTTCACTCAGCTGTTTTCACGGATGTATAGCTTAACCAAACCCTAAGACTCATTTTCACTTGGCTATTTTCATGGATGTATACTTAACCAAACAATAAGACATTCAACCCACTGTTGAAGGCAATTCTCTATTTAGTGTCAGGGGTCTGGAAACTTGAGAAATAGCTGGAAAAACAGCATAGTACACTGTCCCTGTTTTCAACTGGAAAAACAGCACAGTATCCTGTCCATTGTTAGCTGGAAAACCCATGGAACACTGTCACCAAGGACTCTATCATCAGCTGGAAAACCCATGGAACACCGTCTCCAAGGACTCTGTCATCAGCTGGAAAACCCATGGAACAATCATCAGCTGGAAAACCCATGGAACACTGTCACCAAGGACTCTGTCATCAGCTGGAAAACATGTGCAATAAAATCTGGGTTTGTCTTCCGTGAAGAAAAATACACACCGACCAACACCTCTTCCACTAGCTTACCTGATAAACTAGCAAAGAAAGAAAAAACACCAGACATGACTCTTTTTTCTTACCGAGAAGGGGGTGTTGATAAATCATCCTCTAAATATAGCACAGAATCATCATTCAGGCTTTTTACAAAGAAAATGTTTAGACAAAGTTTTTATTGTCATCTTCTACACACCAGACACTGAGAAAGCAAAGAAAAGCAGTGTCCAGTGCTCACCGGTACAACCAGCCACACATCTACCAAACAAACTTACATGAAAACATGAGACAAACCTTTTCCGACTTCTCCAGCCTCCACACGGTTTCCTGCGCTGCTAATATGGCCGGCTCCATTTCAGACAGACACTCTTTGTTCTGCAAGTACACCAGATTTTCTCCTGAAGCGTGGTCTATTTCCTCAAAACCATTTGCTAGACACAAGAACAGGCGCTGTCTATTTCCTCAAAACCATTTGCTAGACACAAGAACAGGCGCTGTCTATTTCCTCAAAACCATTTGCTAGACACAAGAACAGGCGCTGTCTATTTCCTCAAAACCATTTGCTAGACACAAGAACAGGCGCTGTCTATTTCCTCAAAACCATTTGCTAGACACAAGAACAGGCGCTGTCTATTTCCTCAAAACCATTTGCTAGACACAAGAACAGGTGCTGTCTATTTCCTCAAAACCATTTGCTAGACACAAGAACAGGCGCTGTCTATTTCCCCAAAACCATTTGCTAGACACAAGAACAGGTGCTGCAACTGCAAGGTTAAATCTGTTGTCAATACTTCCACCTGCTACCAGTGACACTGCTGTTTACCACCCTGACTTCCACTAGAGGACAAATACACTGATACAGTAACTAAGCATGAGCGATACAAATGTCTTGATGTGTGAAGACCAACATCAAATGGGCACACAATTCAAAAATAATAAGGTGAATGGACATGGACACAGGTATATGTAAATGATATGCATATAATATTTATTGCACATACACATACATATGCACCCACACGAACAGACACCCACCCACAAAAGCAACACACACACACACGCAAAATGAACACCCACAACACCAAGACACACACACACCTTGTCCTCCATGGTCTGCACATTGTGTCCTTTGTGGTCTCCCATTATGACGCAGCGTGAGCAGATGGCCTGGTTGTCGTCGCTGCAGAAGTACTCAATCTGGCACTGCTCATGAGCAGCACAATGCCGTGACCTCGTCTTCCTGTGCTGGATCATTCTGCAAAATTTCCTTCTAAAATTGCATTCAAGACCCAAGCATAAGACAGGCTATAAAAAATGTCTAAAAGAGCACATTCTGTGGACTATCTGCAGATGCTCATCAAGGACATTTTGTGGACTATCCTCAGACTCGCATCACGCAGTGTAACAGAGTACCCCAGCAAAGACGCAAACTGCCTGAAAACACTGACAAAATGTAAATATTTGCATTGCAGTTTTTCTTTGGTTATTCTACCCAATATTACATAACTTTAAAAGCACTTCTGATGCCTTAAATTTGAGCTTCTGGGGGAGCAGCCATGTGCACCAACTACTGCAGAGAAACAGAGATGTGAAGAACACTAAATACTTTGCAAACCAAGAAACAGAGATGTGAAGAACACTAAACACTTTGCAAACCAAGAAACAGAGATGTGAAGAACACTAAATACTTTGCAAACCAAGAAACAGAGATGTGAAGAACACTAAATACTTTGCAAACCAAGAAACAGAGATGTGAAGAACACTAAACACTTTGCAAACCAAGAAACAGAGATGTGAAGAACACTAAACACTTTGCAAACCAAGAAACAGAGATGTGAAGAACACTAAACACTTTGCAAACCAAGAAACAGAGATGTGAAGAACACTAAATACTTTGCAAACCAAGAAACAGAGATGTGGAGAACACCACAGAAACAGAAAATAAAGAGATTAAAAACAACAATTGGTTAATTTTCTGACTACAGGCAATATCGCTTTTTTCAAATCTGACCCTTACATGCCCCTTGAAGTTGGCAGCACCTTCTCTGTGAATACAATTTGGCATGTTGACACAAATGATAAAGAGTGGCAACAGCGTTGATTTCAACTTCATCACATTACCAAGTCAGGTAACAAGCGGTGCTAGTTGTCTTCAGAAAATGATGCCATGTACAATGTTCCAATTGATTCAAACATACTGTAAAGAGCTAACTCACTGAAGGTTTCCACTTTTCCATTCTGTCCTGTGTGATTCACACATGTCCATCAGGTTCTGCTGGTCAGCTATGACACCATAAAAACTGAGCCTTACATTCAGAAGTGCCTTATCTGTAGATTTTTTGCCAAATTTCAGGGGACACATCTTATACCCAACAGCACCTTGTAGTAGGGAAATTACAGTAGCCTCAACCCACAAGCGTGGTTGTGGCCCAGCTCAAAGCCAGGACCTGAAGGCTGAACTCTGCCTGTGGCTACCTTTCTTCTGCCGCTGCACAGTAGGGAAGAGGCTGGTGCTTCTTCAGACTGTTGGACATCTGGTGGATCTGCACGCAGAAAGTACCCTGTTGGTCAACAGCTACGCTGGGCATGCATTTGGCCCCGGTCACAAAACATACATTCTGGCTACCCAACAGTTCGCAAATGTTCTACTGAAATACACAGGGCTTGTGGCACCGACACGGTAAATCTGCCCAAGCCTGCTTGGCTAACTGCCTCCATCTGGAACATCAGTCCTTCTACGGCCTTCTCAAACTGAAGGCTGGGTGAGCCCCCCCCCCCAACTTTTGCTGATTGTTCAGCTTACCACAGGCATAGGATCACAGAGTAGAAGTATTAAAGTGTTTTCTACCTTGTCAAAGCAAGGTCTGCACGCAGAACAGTAAAGTGTCCTTACCTTGTCAAAGCAAGGTCTGCACATGACACAGTCGCACTTGACACACTGGCAGGTGGCAGTGTTGATATGGCACTCATTGCAGGAGACACCTGGTAACAAATAATTATGTACCTCATGTGTGTGTGTGTGTATGCGCATGTACTTACATACATGTATGCGCGTGTGCATACACATGGGTAACATAACAAAGCACAAAATAATGAAGAACAAGATTTACTGCTGACAAATGTTATTAGGCCCACAAATTCACCAGTCATATGACACAGACATCCAACACATATCTTTGCTGTTGCTCTGCGCTCCCTCACCACCTTCCCCACCTCGGTCCCCAACAGGTGACCAGTGCATGCAGAGGTCACCACCCACCTGATCGAGCTGCCTGCGCTCCCTTCACCTCTCTTCTTTTGCTTCTTGCACTCTCAGCCCCATAGATCTTCTGACTCTGGCTGCAGCACAAGGGAAATCACTGATCAGACAGCAACAGTGACAGTGTCCTCTGAAGCAAAGGGAAGTGTCACACCAACACTGCCTGCAACACCCTACAGCTTGTAATCACAACTGCTTTTATTTTGATTAAGGTTTACATAAGTTACAGATGAACCAAGTGTCACAGACCCACATTGGTGCAGACATGGGGGCAGGGTGGGGGGAGATTTAGCCACCAGTCTCACAGGTGTAGGGTGAGAACAAATTACATACTGTTGTTTACAGCAGAAGTTCACATCAAAGGAATTCACTGATTTGCTTTGAATCAACTGGGTCTCCTGTTATGTGCAATGATGGAAGGTCAGGATCTCTGGGACCCACTGACCAGTGGTGGATAATGGAAGGTCAAGATATCTGGGACCCACTGACCAGTGGTGGATGATGGAAGGTCAGGATCTCTGGGACCCACTGACCAGTGGTGGATGATGGAAGGTCAGGATCTCTGGGACCCACTGACCAGTGCCAGTGGTGGATGATGGAAGGTCAGGATCTCTGGGACCTACTGACCAGTGGGGGATGATGGTGCAGGACCTTCAGCTGACAAAACAGCCATGTTTGCACATCATTCATCCTAACTGACCTAAGGAACCACAGCACTGCAGTCCACGTCAAATATTCAAACAATGCACATGCGTGAAAAGGATAAAATGGTTGAAGGGTTGAAGCTAGACACCTACCTTCCCCAAAACTATCCCCACCCTACTTCCACTTTAAGGATGGTGTGCTTCTTGTCCAGTATTACTGTTGCATGAAATAATAAACAAAGAACCTTACGCTAGCTACACATTTAACCAGTAACGATTCTCACATGACAATGATGACAAATACTTGTGTGTGGTCATAAACAATGGAGGGTGGTCAGTGAGGGAGAGGAAAAGAGAAGGTGAAGAAGAGAAGCAAGAAGAACTCACAGCTCCAGGTCCATTCTGCGGGTCCAGATGAGGCCAACAGTGTACAGGTCTGGATTGAGGAACTTGTGCAGGTTTGTACCTGGGCCTACCTTTGTTGGTACCTGAAAGTAGCTCTTTAGTGGTACAGGAAGTCTCTTACTTCACGCTTCACTCACGGGTCTCATCAGTGTTAATAATATTATTTCTCACCACCCCCAATGGCACATAAAACGCACAGTGTACATTTTCTTCTGAGACAATCAAATCAGGCTAAACGTCTCAAGAAAAGAGGTATGCCAAAAGGTTCTCCAGATGTACTAGAACTAATGAGAATAAGCACATTATACCTACAGATGTTTGTTAAATATCACCCACATTGGTGCAAAACCTGTCCCAATGAGGCTTATTAGTTATGTATGCAGATACAAGGTCTTGCATGGACAGGGACAATATATATTTATGCATAATATTATTTATTACAATTACTCAGCCAAAGTTCAACACATCTGACCCAGAAATAAAATGGAATGAAAGAAACCAGTCACTATGAGTATGAATATGTCACATCATACCCATGACTGTTGCACTGTGCATGGAACATTTGACTCAGACCAGCATGGGTGCATTGTGCATGTAAGCACCAGGCACCAAACACCACGCATAATTTGCTATGCATTGTGCCTGCAAGCACCAGATGCAAGACAAACATCTATAACTTACAGATGTTTGTCTAGCATCTGGTGCTTGCAGGTACTTTTTTGTTGTTGCTTTCCTATACTTAATACTTATAGTATAAGTATTAAGTACAGGAAAGCAACAACAAAAAAGTACCTGAAATGTGGGACAATCAGTTAAGTACATGACATGTGGGACAATCAGTTAAGTACCTGACATGTGACCAGTTAAGTACCTGACATGTGACCAATCAGTTAAGTACCTGACATGTGGGACAATCAACTGCATCTTCAGTCACACTGCGGGAGCACTTTTGAAGACAAGTTTCACAGAAAGTGTGCCCACAGCGCAGAAGCAAAGGATGCTTTCTCTGTCTGCCTCCATCAACTGGCAGAAAAAACCCACATCACTCATACATCAGTTACGGTTTATAAACATGTATACATATTTATGATATTACATACTACTATAATAGTGTCAACTGCAAAACAGTCAAAACTCAAAACGCATGTGGCATTCTAGCAAAGTACAGAAACAAATTGCAATTATTACAAATATATAATAACCAGTTTCTGATTACATCTGTAAGTGTCACTAGTGTCACACTGTCAGCATACTTCTATTCATGAACCAATATCCAAGACTAAGCAGTATTATCGTGCTAAGCAAGCCAGTCAAAACTGCTTACTTGTAAACCATACTATTCTTAATGGGATGCAAAGCTTAACTAGATCCAAACAGCTACTGGGGTCTGGCAGCAGGCAAGTCCATCTTAAAACTGTCCACAGACTTCGACTGGACAGTTGCGTTGTCAAGGTGGTTCCAGGCTATTGCTGTCTTGGCAGAGTTTTGGAATTGCTCTGTGGCAGGTGAAAACTGTGAAACATGTCGCTGTTGCATTATATAAAGTTGTTGACAGGGTTGTTGTGTTGTAGCTGCTGTTTCTGTAGGGTCTGATGTGTCGGGTGGGCTCTGCTGCTGGAGGTAGTCCTCAGGTGGCACTGTCGGGCAGCATGCACTAGAAGTGTCTGTTTTGAAAATGCTGAAGTTGGAGTCTTGGACACTATAGTCTATACTGTATGCAGAAGACGACATAGGATCTTTAATGTGCTTAACGATCTTAGTGTATGCTGCACATGTGCATGAAGGCAAGACAGGCAGTAATGTCCACTTTTATTAAGTTTTAGCCCTGTCAGCCAGTTTGCTGTCCTCAAATAGTTTGAGGATGCATGAGTGCGTGAGCTGTGTATACAGCACTGGCATAGTACGGAATGAACTGATATGTGGATATGCCAATGTTGTGCATACTTCAAGTTCATTCCGTCCACACACACATACACACACACACATTCTCTTTGCCAGACAGGCACTGACTGTCGAAAAGTAGACAAGGGATTTTTAACGTGCGCAACGACCATTACACCATATAACTTTATAAGTAAACATGGTGCTTACTGTCCACAGAAACCATAAAGCTTATCAGGGACGGGGACAAGGGGGGGGGGGGGGGGAGGGGTATGGAGGTGTTGGAAGAGGGAGATTATATACCTATCGCTACACTGTCACCATCAAAATGACTCCTGCATTAAGGTGGGCAGCGAGGAGAGCCATTTTAATTTTCAGTAGGAAGTGATGGGCAGTCACAACTACACAAGACAGTGTCCACAAACCACAACATTTTTGAAGAGAAAGGAGAACCGAAGTGGTATCGAACCTAGATCTTTCCGTTTACCACCCTAACGCCTTACTGCTAGGCCAAACCGGCTCACTCAGCGACCGTAATGCATGTTGTGGACAAGGCAAAACAAGCGCTGAGTGACATAATGTTGACAGAAGAGGGCCCATGTGCTTCTTTCAATAAAAATAAATAAACCTTTGCGCCCTTACCTAAAGTACAGAGCATTTGCATATTAATATCTGACTGACCTTTGAACGTCACTGAATACAGAGACTGACAACGGGGGCAATTTGGAGTTTTCATTTTTATAAACTTGCAACAGTTGATGCTCAGCTCTCGCAACTTTTCGTTTTCGTCGGGGCGGGAAGTAAAATGGTGGATCGGAATCTCGTGCCAGTGGTGGTCTGGTTTAAAAACAGAAATAACAACAACAAAAAACACGATATGAATATTTTTGGTACATGGTAACTCAAACAAGCAAGCTTTGTTTAGGATTAATACTGAATTTATTGCGTGGGGGGAGGGGGGGGGGGGGGAATCGACTTTATCAATGAACTAAATAGCAACCCAAAGTCATACAGTCGTGTGGAGTTATTTCCCCTGAATACAAAACCATCGACGTAGGCCTTCTTAACCCTTTCTACTGTCGACTTATATTGTGAAGTGGTTTGCTACCTGACAGAGCACTGTAGGGATGTGTGGACGTATGGACCAGAGGCAGAGGGAGACGGATGAGGGGCACTGGGACTGGGGCAGGCGTGCGGGTTAAGTGGCACCAGGAGAGCAGTACAACCCTGCCAACTACGGCCGGTAAACTACCGGCCGGTATCTCTCACCAGTGTTGTGTGCAAGCTCCTGGAGAACATCATAGTCAGTGCAGTAATGCGCCATTTTGAAGAAAACAGCATCCTCACAGACAGCCAGCATGGCTTCAGAAGGGGCAGATCCTGTGAGAGCCAGCTTCTAGAGCTTGTTGACTAGAGCTTACAACGAACCTAGAGAGAGGCGGCAAGCAAACCGAGACGTCCCGATCATGGACTTTAGTAAGGCGTTCGACAAAGTGAACCACTCCTTGCTGCTACACAAGGTCCAGCGTTATGGTGTATAGGGCACTACAGTTGTAGTTGTAGCCAAGCGGTTGTAGTGAGCGGTGCTTCTTCCCACTTCGTGAACGTCATGTCAGGAGTGCCCCAGGGATCGGTCGGTGCTAGGGCCATGTCTTTTCTTGGCCTATATCAACAATATGCCTGAGAAACTGTCGGCGTTAGCACGACTCTTTGCAGACGACACGGCAGTGTACAAGACGATTTCCAATGGCCACGACCAACCCCAGCTACAGGAAGACCTCCAGCGGCTCGCTGATATTGGGACTGAGAGCTGGGACATGGAGTTCCACCCCGCCAAGTCCCAAACCCTGTCGATCACTAGGAGTAGGAAGCCCTTCCAGCCTTCTTACGTTCTCCATGGACATACCTTGGAAACTGTTTCATCAGATAAGTACCTTGGCGTCACAATAAACAACACGGTGAGTTGGGATGACCACATCAGCAACACCTGCTCCAAAGCAAACAGGGCCCTGGGCTTCCTTAGACGCAACTTAAAGATTAGCGCCTCCAACATTAAGGAAAAAGCGTATAAAGTCTTCGTCCGCCCACTGTTGGAGTATGCTGCGTCTGTCTGAGACCCATACTCGCAGAAAAACATTGCCAAGATCGAAGCAGTCCCGCAGAGGCGAGCGGAACGCTTCGTCCTCAACCGGTTTAGGAACACCTCGAGTGTCAACAACATGCTCATGGAGGCGTTGGGCTTGCCTACGCTGGAGCAACGACGCCAGACTTGTAGACTGGTGATGCTCTACAAAATCCAGAGTGGCCTTGCACATTGCCCCACCCTGAAAGCCGAACTGGTCCCCCTTCCATCACGTCAACGACGCACCCATGACAAACAGCTCACTCTGCTGACCACCAGAACCCAGTATAGAGGCTCCTCCTTCCTCCCCAAAACCATCAGGGACTGGAACTCGTTACCCATGGAAATGGTGGAGGCCCCCACCCTTGACGCTTTTGTGTCAAGGGTATCAAACTGAAAAGCTACCGCTCCGCAATAGTAACCCTCTCCCTCGCCAGAATAATCGACATGTTGATTGTGGGCCATTAAATGAAAGAAGAAGAATTTTCAGTTTGCGTTTCCCAGTCTTTGCGAAGTTTGCTTGCCGTTTCAGTTGATGTATTCAGCGGTACTACTGCCTCAAGTTCAACTCAGCCGTCTACACCCTGTGCAGATTTTATCATGCCCAACATAACCTGGTGACGGCACAGTACAAGCTTTTCGCATCCCCACCTTCAACAAAAGAAGTCAACGTGGTGGTCGTGCCGCCCTGCTTCTCTGCTGCACAAATCTGGAATTCTCTTCATTTCGCCGCTCTCACTCACTCAGTCGTTCCCTCCCTGCCTTCAAAACTAGCCTTAAATTTTAAGTTAAAACTATGACTGACTTCAGAGCCACGGTCCAGCGTATTTTGACCAGTAATACATTCTCTGCGGCTGCACAAAGCATTTTTTTCTCTTTTGCTCCAGTCATTACAGCTCTTCCATCCCGGCCTTTACAACTAGTTTTTAAAACTTGAAGTGGTTTTGTCAGTGTGTGTGTGTGTGTGTGTGTGTGTGTGTGTGTGTGTGTGTGTGTGTGTGTGTGTGTGTGTGTGTGTGTGTGTTTCAAAGTTCATCCGCAGCTGGTATACCGACATCTGCAGACTACAGGATGGGCAGCGCCGCCGTTGCGGTCACAGACTGAACTGGCGGTACGGTCCTGCGGCTCGGGCCGGCGACACTAACTGGGCATCCAGTCGGCTGATGCTGGATCGCCTGCACTGAGAGAGTACAAAACAACGCAGCTCGGCGTCTTGTCTTCGGCACAGAGTTCAGGATCTGTATGAAAGTCGAGGTGGACGTCCTGGGCTCCCGTCCCTAATAAGCCTACGGTTTCTGTGGACGTAAAGCAACACTTCAACAAACTTGTCCTTGGCAGACGAGAGCGCGACCACGCAGTGCCTCTGCTCAGATCTCTGCTGGTCGCCAGTCCGAGCTGGGCCGACTGAGTACAGGATTTTCATCCTGTGCTATCGTAGCCTAGTTCCTGCACAACTTTAGAGTCTGTCTGATCCTCTCACTGCTCACTCCTCTCACTGCCTATCGACCTTCCGGCTCTCTGCGTCAGTTCCTCAGACGCTGGTCTCTTCATTGTTTCACGCCTCAAGCTTAGCAAGTATGGAAAGTTGGTTGAGTGTTGCTTTACTTGCACAGAAACCGCAGGCTTATTAGGGACGGGAGCCCAGGACAGCCACCTCGACTTTCACACAGCTCCTGAGCTCTGGGTAAGGAAAGGCGTATCATAGGCACGGTCTACATGGCCGGACCAGTGACCTTGCCGTCCTTTAAGGTCAGCCTGAGAAACATTTGAGAAGGCAGTGTACTGACTACACCGACAGACCCACCAGGGTGTTTCTCGGTCAAGGCGGATAGCTTCCTGTACTGAGCCGGACGTGTCAGCCGGGTTAGGTACACTCTGTTGTGTACGTGATAGTTCTCTCCATTCTCCAGCTGTTTAACGTCGAGCTGTCTCGGGAGAGGTACTAGAGGGGGCCGAGAAAAGGTCCGGGGATGGCCGGGGGAATATATCAATCACTACGCTGTCACCGCCACAATTATTTCTGCATTAAATGAGATCCATTTTAATGTTTCATACTCGGATATTCCGTGTGCCTAGGAGGCACGAGGACCCTTGGGGGAGAGATCCTTTCAGTACGTTGGACCTGTGATCTGGAACTCTCTTCCTCAGTCTCTGCCTCTTTCAGGCATTCATTTTCAGTCAAAACTGAAAACCCATCTCTTCTCCGGCTACTGCAGACTGACTCGATCTGTCGTTTTCTTCTCATTTTGGTATACGTGTACCAACCCATCACCAGTAATGCGTGTATTTGTAGTGTGTGTGTTCGTCAGTGCGTGCATGTGCGGCGTGCGTGCGTGCGTGCGTGCGTGCGTGCGTGCGTGTGTGTGTGTGTGTGTGTGTGTGTGTGTGTGTGTGTGTGTGTGTGTGTGTGTGTGTGAGAGAGAGAGAGAGAGTGTATGTCAGTGTGTGTGTGTGTGTGTGTGTGAGTGAGTGTATGTGTGTGTGTGTGTGTGTGTGTGTGTGTGTGTGTGTGTGTGTGTGTGTGTGTGTGTATCTGTGTCAATGTGTGTGTGTGTGTGTGTGTGTGTGTGTGTGTGTGTGTGTGTGTCAGTGTGTGTGTGTGTGTGTGTGTCAGTGTGTGTGAGTGTATGTCATTGCGTGTGTGTGTGTGTGTGTGTGTGTGTGTGTGTGTGTGTGTGTGTGTGTGTGTGTGTGTTGAGTGTATGTCATTGTGTGTGTTGTGTCTGTGTCAGTGTGTGTGTGTGTGATGAAATGACGTATCCGCTATGGCTGTCACAAGCGCTCTAGGCTCTTACGAGATGGGGCGCCATAAATAAATGATTATTATTATTATTTCATTAATTGTGAGCGGCAAAGTCGAAGTGCCCACAAACCACAACCGTTTAGGAGAAAGCCGCAGAGCCGCATTGAGGAATCGAACCGACGTCGTCTGCTTACCATCTTAACGCCTTACCACTAGACCAAACTCAGTGACTCACAGAATACTTCATTGTAATATTTATTAAATATTTCATGTCACTGACGAGCCGGAAGGCAAATTTCTCTGCGCAGAGATAAGAAATGTGTGTTGTATCGCTTTTGCGTAAGATGTTTGAGAAGGTTAGTTCCTTTAACCCATGTAGAGGTCTGCCACTATGGCATGGATTGTCTCCCTTGCCCTGTGACCCTGCGTCGTTGACCCGCACTCGGTAGTAACGTCTTGAGTTGAGGATTTGTCTCCTGTGAGTGTCATCCTCTGACGGCGGTCAGCACGCCTCCCGGCCCCACACAGCGGAAGTGATCAAGTGGGAGGAAACCACAGGCCCTGCCCGGGGTTCTACGTGACACAACTCATACCTCCATGTTCACTTCACTTGTCTCCCTTGTCAACTCAGTCATTATCACTAATTGCATTGTTATTTTTCGGTCATGGACTATTCTAACTCTGCCAGGTCACCATGGGTCACGAGATCGACAACTACGGAGGCTGGGATCAGCAAAAATGGCGAGAGCGTGTAGGCTTGAGACTCATTCTGGTTCCCGGTCGCTCATAGGATATGAAAATCCGCTCAGTGTCTACCCATCAGAATTTTACGACAGGCCCTTCAGGATGGTATAGACTGTGATCGGTCCGCTGCACCGTAGTCTGACTCCTAAGCCTCGCTTTCGATCTCGGTTACCATGGTTACCATGGTGACCTGGACTCATGAATATTCCCTGGCCGGAGTCACGGTCATTGGTTGGAAGTGATGCAAACGACAGTGCCAGCGACTGAGAAACGGACACACATACACACGCACGCACGCACGCACACACGCACACACACACACACACACACACACACACACACACACACACACACACACACACACACACACACACACACACACACACATTCACACACAGAGGCACGCGCGCACACACACACACACAGGCACGCGCGCACACACGCACACACACACACAGACACATGCACACAAAGATTGTTTTTAAAGAACGCTGGGCTATACCATTCCACGACAGCTGTCAGCTAATATAGGCTATACTATACCATGACGGGTGTCAGACTTGATATAGGCGGCTATACTATATCATGACGGGTGTCAGACTTGATATAGGCGGCTATGCTATACCATGACAGGTGTCACTATTGATATATGCTATACCGTGACGTGTGTCAGAGTTGATATACGCTATGCTATACCATGACAGGTGTGAGAGTGGATACAGGCTATACCATACCATGACAGGTGTGAGAGTGGTTATAGGCTATACTATATAATGGCAAGTGTGAGAGTGGATATAGGATATACAACACCATGACAGGTGTGAGAGTGGATATATGAATAGTGGATATATGACAGGTGTCAGACTTGATATAGGCTGACTATACCATGTGTCAGACTGACATAGGCTATGCGATACGATGACAGGTGTCAGCCAGATGCTGACTGCCCGTCAGCCTTAGCGGTGTGTAGCACAACTCACTGGAACAGTGTCACGGTCTTTGAGTCGCGGCCCTCGGATGCTAGTTGGCCTGCAGACGAACCACGATCACAGAGCTGACGTGAGTCTGCCTGTCTGTCATTGCGTTAAGCAGGCAGTTACTGAATCAAGCACAAAAACGTTCAGACGGACGCTCATTTATTTTAACACGGACACACAGTATGCAAATCCACAAAACGACACTTAAACAACACATAAACGGTCACAAACAATGAAAAATGAAAGAAAAACTCGGACCCTTATCTTGTTTTGGTTTAGTTTTTACAGCTTGTTCGGTGCTGAGAAGATTGTTGATTTTACTTTAATGAAATTTAATTTAATTTAATAAAATTAAAATTTAGTCCCTTACTGAGACAGTCATTGTGCTGATCCACAATTAACTAAAATGACATGCGATTTCGTCGACAGGTGCCGCTAGAGTTAACGGTCGAACCACGCCACGAGAGTAACGTCGGTGCGTCAGTCAGTCAATCAGTCAGTCAGTTAGTTAGTCAGCCAGTCTGCCAAACACGGAGTCTGCCCGTTCTGGCGCCACTGTCTGTGTGGGCCGGAGGGCGCGGCGCTGAGTGTCGGGCCGGCGGTCTCGACACGTTGGGCCGGGTGGCGGTGGCGGCTCGCTCGCTTTGCAGGCAGGGCGGACGATGCTTCTTCAGCGCCGCGCCACCGTTCAAACCGACACGTTCGACAAGCGAGGGACTGCTCTTCAACTCGATCAACAGCTGGCTGCCCGTAGTCTGCGGCCGGAAAAACGCTTAGCTATAGTCTACCAGTGTTACTGTTAAGTGGTGTTTTTCTGAAACGCGTGGCAAGTGTGCAAGACGGAACGCGGATGGTTTCTGTTCGGGGGCTCAACTCCTCGCAGTGTGCCAAATAGTAATAGTAACACTGTGAACTCATTTTTGGAGATATTCGGCGGTACTGCGACCTGTGGCGGATTTTTACTCCTTTATTATTGTTTTTTCCTTGCTATTTTTAAATCAGTTTCTGACGCAAGGTTGTTGTTCTTGCCGCTGTTTTCTTGTTCGCCGCTGTGCAGGCTCATAATTTAAAGGAAAAACCGCAGTTAATCATCGCCGAGGGCCTAGTGAATAGCTTCACAAAGGGGGATACAGCAGTGAGACTCTTAGCTGTGACAGGCACTTCAGTATTTGCTGCCGGGAGTTACTTATCCCGGCCTCTGCTTCAACAGGAGTCGGCACGGCTGTCTGGGACTGTGGGGATCAGTTCCAGAAACCAAAGCACATAGCCTACCCGGCACTGCAAAGAACACTCGAAAACGAGTAAGAGGTGGAAGAAAGAAGAGGATGAATTTCGTGCCGTCAGCACTGTGTTCCGGTGAAGAAACTGTCCACCTGTGATAAGTTTCTCGTGACAATGAACTTTTGAGAGGAAAAAGCCGCACAGTCATTGATAGGACAAAAAAGCCGCACAGTCATTGATAGGACAAAAAAGCCGCTCAGTCATTGATAGGACAAAAAAGCCGCACAGTCATTGATAGGACAAAAAAGCCGCACAGTCATTGATAGGACAAAAAAGCCGCTCAGTCATTGATAGGACAAAAAAGCCGCACAGACATTGATAGGACAAAAAAGCCGCACAGACATTGATAGGACAAAAAAGCCGCACAGTCATTGATAGGACAAAAAAGCCGCACAGTCATTGATAGGACAAAAAAGCCGCACAGTCATTGATAGGACAAAAAAAGACTAATCATTCTGCGATGATGGATACAGTCTGCCGCCATCGTGTTATGACAGCAGCCAGGACACCACCAGTTCAACTTTCTTTAAGGTAGCTACTGCCAGTGTAAATACATCGTGCGGAACATCTGATATTTTGGGCTGTAAACTGTTTTGCGGAAAGCCCCTTCAGCCTCACTGTTCCCCAAACAGTATCGTGTTTTGTCAGCACGCTGAGGCAAGCTCACTGAAAGCTTGCTGTCTCCTTTGTTGCGCTGCCGTAAACAAGCACGCACGACCCCGTCATAAGAGAAGACATGCTATCTTATAAAAGAGACCCGACGCTGTAGGTTTGGTAGCGCACATAACGACCCACTTTGCCGTGTCGTGGTAGCAGTCGTCCAGTTTCTTTATTCGCCGCCAGCGTCCCTGGCTTGGCAGAGCCATCACTGACACTCCTTTGTGAAGAGCACGTGAACCACGTATTGTTTATTGCTCGCTGCCAGTGCTGGTTGCTGCCGCTTCGGTGATACCAGTCGTCCATTCTTCTGTTTGTGGCAGCAGTCGTCCAGTTGTCTTCTTTTGTGACAGCAGTCGTCTTTTTCGTGACAGCAGTCGTCCAGTCGTTTTAATATTTTTATTTATTAATTATATCAGTCGTCCAGTTGTCCAGTCTTCTTTTGTTGTAACAGTCGTCCAGCGGCGTTTTTTTCTTCTTCTTTTTTCTTTTCTTTTTCTTTCTTTTTCTTTTTCTTGCCTTTTTTAATCAGTCGTCCAGTCGTCTTTTACGTGACAGCAGTCGTCCAGTCGTGTTTTATGTGACAGCAGTCGTCCAGTCGTCTTAACACGTGTCGTCCAATAGTCTTCTTTTGTTACAGTAGTCGCGTCGTCCGGTCTTCGTTTGTCAGATTAGTCAGATTAGTCGTCTAATCTTTTGTGACAGCAGTCGTCTAATTTTTGTGACAGCAGTCGAGTCGCCCAGCCTTCTTTTGTCAGTAACAGCAGTCGAGTCGCCCAGCCTTCTTTTGTCAGTAACAGCAGTCGAGTCGCCCAGCCTTCTTTTGTCAGTAACAGCAGTCGAGTCGCCCAGCCTTCTTTTGTCAGTAACAGCAGTCGAGTCGCCCAGCCTTCTTTTGTCAGTAACAGCAGTCGAGTCGCCCAGCCTTCTTTTGTCAGTAACAGCAGTCGAGTCGCCCAGCCTTCTTTTGTCAGTAACAGCAGTCGAGTCGCCCAGCCTTCTTTTGTCAGTAACAGCAGTCGAGTCGCCCAGCCTTCTTTTGTCAGTAACAGCAGTCGAGTCGCCCAGCCTTCTTTTGTCAGTAACAGCAGTCGAGTCGCCCAGCCTTCTTTTGTCAGTAACAGCAGTCGAGTCGCCCAGTGCTCTTCCACTGTCGTGTGGCGTCCTGTTGGCATGGTTGCTGTTTGGCGATAGTTGTTATCCACTCTTCCTCCTCGAGTCATCTACTTTTGCACGGGGGTCAAACTTCAGGCTTCTGGTTTCCGCAAAGGTGTCGGAAGGCGGGGTGCTTTTTTGTGCTCTTGGATAGGACTTTGAGTAGGACCTTGGATAGGACCTTTGATCAGACTTTGGGTAGGACCTTGGATCGGACCTTGGGTAGGACCTTGGATAGGACCTTGGGTAGGACCTTTGATCAGACTTTGGGTAGGACCTTGGATCGGACCTTGGGTAGGACCTTTGATCAGACTTTGGGTAGGACCTTGGATCGGACCTTGGGTAGGACCTTGGATCAGACCTTCGGTAGGACCTTGGATCAGACCTTCGGTAGGACCTTGGATCAGACCTTCGGTAGGACCTCGGATCGGACCTTGGGTAGGACCTTGGGTGTAGCAGCACCTTGGGTGGAACCATCGCCGACGATCGCTGCGTCCCGGCGTCAGGATTACGTGCAGTCAACCAACTGTTATTGGGTGTCATTTGCAGAAGTTGAAATTTCACCACGAGTTACCCTCATCAGACAACAGAGGAACATCGCCAGTTATCGTTCGTTGCGATACGGCTCAGTCCACAGACTTCAAAGGAGCTGACCACGAGTGCTAGACTGACGAGACACGTATTATCGGTGAAGCGTCACTGACTTGACAGTGTCACACAGAGAAAAAGGCTCGCCATGGCTCCAGTAAAAGGCAGCATTTCTCGTCCCCCCAGCCGCGTGTTGACGTTGTGTTTGTTGTTGGTGGCGGTGGTGGTGGAGACGGTGATGGGGTTCACGGTGCCCGAGACCCCCACAGCTCGCATCGTGGTGCACGTGCGCAAAAGACGGGCGCAGCACTGGGACCTCTGGCAGATCAACAGCAGTGAGTAGCACTCAATTCAGTAAAACACGGGGGGTGTATTTCATAAAAATAATGAATTGTTTTGCGTGCCGTTTCTCCATTGGAGCATACAGCCCGTTACAGACGAGAACACAAAACTAGGAAACAGTCCTAGTGTACAGTCAAGGAACAGACTGCATGCAGGTGCAAACAGTTAACACCACAAGCTACAATTTTAAGTCCCGAAGAACACACACACACACACACACACACACACACACACACACACACACACACACACACACACACACACACACACACACATACTAATACTAATAATAACAGCAGTAGTAATGTCAAAACACGAAAAGTTAAGATACAGAATGCTCTATAAAGGGACAAAATAAAATAATCCGTAATTTTCGACAGAGCCTATGTCCCAGCAACCTATAAACAAATAATATTATATGTTATACAAAAACTGTGAAAAGGTAGCTGGAATTTGTCTGTTGTGATTGACAATTTGTTCTGCGCAGTGATTTAGTGTTACGTCTGTCCGTATCACACGCGTCATACTCACTGTTGTTATCTTTATTATCATCTTCTTTTTCCTTTTCTTCTTTTTATTTTGTTCTTTTTGTTGTCCTTCGTCGGCTTCTACTGCTGCTTCTTTGTCGTTTCCTCTTACGTCTAATGAGAGATATGTGTCTGACACCGGCCATTCTGTTTGGTGAGAGATCTGTGTCTGACACCGGCCATTCTGATTGGTGAGAGATCTGTGTCTGACACCGGCCATTCTGGTTGATGATAGATCTGTGTCTGACACCGGCCATTCTGGTTGGTGAGAGATCTGTGTCTGACACCGGCCATTCTGTTTTTGGTGAGAGATCTGTGTCTGACACCGGCCATTTTGTTTGGTGAGAGATCTGTGTCTGACACCGGCCATTCTGGTTGGTGAGAGATCTGTCTGACACCGGCCATTCTGTTTGGTGAAAGATCTGTGTCTGACACCGGCCATTCTGTTTGGTGAGAGATCTGTGTCTGACACAGGCCATTCTGTTTGGTGAAAGATCTGTGTCTGACACCGGCCATTCTGTTTGGTGAGAGATCTGTGTTTGACACAGGCCATTCTGTTTGGTGAGAAATCTGTGTCGGACACCGGCAATTCCGTTTGGTCAGAGATCTGTCTGACACCGGTCATTCTGTATGGTGAGAGATCTGTGTCTGACACTGCCATTCTGTTTGGTGAGAGATCTGTGTCTGACACCGGCCATTCTGTATGGTGAGAAATCTGTGTCTAACACCGGCCATTCTGTATAGTGAGAGATCTGTGTCTGATACCGGCCATTCTGTTTTTGGTGAGAGATCTGTGTCTGACACCGGCCATTCTGTTTGATGAGAGAGCTGTGTCTGACACCGGTCCTTCTATATGGTGAGGGATCTTTGTTTGAAACAGGCTCTAATTCTCATGCAATGCTTGGAATGTCCGCCTGGAACGCCTGCCACTCTGATTTTGCTTCCACTTTCGAACATACCGTCAAGATTGATCTGTTCAAAAACTATTTCTGCCTTTCATAATCGCATTTCCCCTGTTATCCGTAAATCTGGGTGCTTGTGTGCTTGTGTGTGTGTGTGTGTGTGTGTGTGTGTGTGTGTGTGTGAGTGAGTGAGTGAGTGTGCATGTGTGTGTTTCTATGCTTGCAGCTGTGATGCTAGTGTTATTGTATAGCTCCCTGGGCTTCCACTTAAAGGGGACACGATGGGGCGCGCACTGTATAATCTCTCCTTTGTCACCACCACCACCACCACCACCACCACCACCACCACCACCACCATTACCATCATCCTCATCCTCATCAAGGGTATAAGATGTGTTATAAAGCAGCAGCAAAATTCCTGTTCGTGGTTCCGAATGCCACTTTTGCGGACACCGGACAGACGTGCAGGTGGTGTGGCGTTTGAACTTGGTTACATATCTTGCAGTCATGATCACTTCCCTTTGATGCCATCACTGCCGGCATGGGAAGAGGCACTACGGCAAGGTAATGCCGGCTGATGAAGGGGTCGGCCATCACTGCTCATCTCGTCAGAAGTCAGAAGCTAGAGTTCTGCCAAGTGGTTTTAAAGCTGCTGTTGGTTAAAGCGTGAGCATGAGCCGGTTTGGTCTAGCGGCAGGGCGTTAGGCTGGTAAGCAGAAGGGCTTCGGTTCGATTCGGCTTTCGCTCTCCTTTCTCTTCAAAAGGTTGTGGTTTGTGGACACTGTCTTGTGACTTTGTCCCTCACCATTAATGCAACGTTAATATGTCTCTCTTCACTGCCCATCTAATGCAGGAGTCATTCTTGTGGTGGACAGTGTAGCGATAGGTATATGATCTCCCTCTTTCCCCACCTCCATACCCCCTTCCCCCCTTCTCCCCGTCCCCTAATAAGCCTTATGGTTTCTCACTATCAGTGTGGACGTTAAGCACCATGTTTACTTAAAGCGTTTCTATTACGTCATTAAGGAGTGACCAGTCCTTTTATGCTTTCTTTCTCTCTTATCTCTTTTAATGAAGAAACATCAGCAACACCAAATGATATCTGCTTGTTTTAAAGCTTCTTTGAGTCCTTCTTCATGTATAATAATTATGTCCTGATAACAACACACACACACACACACACACACACACACACACACACACACACACACAGGTACGCACACATACAGCAACAACAACCAAAAGCAGGAAAAGCAACGAAACAAATCCCGATCAACAAATATACCAAAGTCCTACCAATGTCAGGACGAAAGAAAACATTGCAGTGTACTCAACAGTGTCGTAGTTTGGCTTCGTCTGCTTGACTGCTTGCCACACTGTGTGTATTGGCCTAACTTCACTCAGCTCCACTGACTACTCGGGTAAAACCCAATCAGCACTAGGTGCTCGGTGTCGAAAGCATCCTGTTTTTTGTTATAGCTAGATTTTGTTTTGGGAAGATTCTGCACGCGTTTGCTGCAGCCGAACTTTCTCCATGGCTCAAAACATGTGTCTTTCGTGCAGTTTTGACTCTCAGTCACTTACTTACTAAGCTTATGCCTTTATGTTTATCTTCTGAGGGGTCCGTGGACATCTGCGTCTCTCTCTCTCTCTCTCTCTCTCTCTCTCTCTCTCTCTCTCCTCTCTCTCTCTCTCTCTCTCTCTCTCTCTCTTCTCTCTCTCTCTCTCCAGTTCCTACAATATGTTGGCTGCAGTGTACCAAGAGTTACACTGCCACCTTCCCCATCTCTCACCTTTCTAAAACAAAACATTGAAATAAATGGAATAAACCCATCTGCTTCTTTATATTTTTTACAGAATAATGTACTTTTTTTTGTACACTTCAATAGACCAGCGTTTATCTTCAATTGCAACTCTCATGCATTAGAGAGGTAGCCTATTTTCCCGTTTGGTCGGTAGGAGGGGATAATGGGAGGGGGGAGGCGTAGGGGGTGAGCAGGGTGTCAGAATACTTGTGCCCCAACCAGAAAACACAAAAGCTGTGAAAAGCATTCAGTGGAAAACCTCTCGACTGCCTGTGTCCACAGTGCGAGAATGCCCATAGCCATTACATCTGTTAGTCAAGCGATCGCGGCCAGTGTGACGGTTGCGCCGGCCATCAGAATTAACAGGGTCGAAAGCCAGTGTAGCACAACCAAAGATTATAAATACATCTTTGGTACAACCACTAACCTGCACAGGGTCGGCACGAATGTACAGTCAGCTCGTGGTCGTGACGTTAACAGGAAGAGCTACCCAGGGATTAACACGTCAGTAAGTGCCTGTATGACGTATGTCCTTAAGCCAAGGGAAAATTGCCGGAAGGAAATGACACCCAGGCTTAACACTAAACCGTCTTTACCATCACGCTTTTCTCCCAGCGTAGACACGCAAACATCGTTGCTGTATACGATCCCGTCTTTATTTTGTCTCGCCTGGCTGCGCTATTCTGCAAAAGTTCAGTCTGTAGAATGCTCTGTTAATTCAAGAAAGTGACAGAGACTCTGTGTGTGTGTGTGTGTGTGTGTGTGCGTGCGTGCGTGCGTGCGTGCGTGCGTGCGTGCGTGCGTGCGTACGTGTGTGTGTGTGTGTGTGTGTGTGTGTGTGTGTGTGTGGGGGGGGGGGGGGGGGAACCAGAAAAGTTACGACCCTCAACGCCCCCATCCCCCTAGTCCTGCTCCTCCCTCGCCCCGTGGTTTCAGGGCTGCGTCTAGTCCATCCACATGTATAAAGGGTTCTATGTGCTATGAGCGTGACTGCGCATGTTGAACATCCCACTGCACAGGAAGTACCTTTCCCTGGCAACATTCTAACAAAACACACACACACACACACACACACACACACACACACACACACACACACACATAAGCAAACTGCGCACCCCCCCCCACCCCCACCCCCCTGCTCCCTTCACCCACTCACCCCACACACGCACTACGCACACACAAATGACTAGAAAATGTAACTAAACTCTTCCCCACACCCCATCCCCACACCCCACCTCGCTTTGGAAGTACGCGGGTTGTAATTTCCAGGTTTGGCGTCATAAAATGTTGGTCACTTCAGACAGTCACGTCAGTGTGGTGGACAAGTAGCCTGAGTGACGAAAGGTATGGGAGTCATGTGTATGTAGTCCTAAAATAGCTGCACACGCAAAATATCACCCTTCTCTATGTTAACCAGTTTTAGCGGTAGGACGACAACAGTTATGAGTTATTTAATTAATTAGCCAGTCAATAAACCAGCAAACAGTCAGCAAATCATAGATTTTCAGTATGGCAACTATCGCTAGCTGGTGACTGTGGGGAAAGAGACTGAGCAAATACATTCTTCAGGTAAAATTACCGGCTCAGGCTGATAAATTATTGTGATCCATTTTGAAAATTTTGGCATGTTTATGTGTGCATCTCGTTACTAAAGTAGATTTATTACCACTGCAATCTCTCTCTCTCTCTCTCTCTCTCTCTCTCTCTCTCTCTCTCCTCTCTCTTCCTCTCTCTCTCTCTCTCTCTCTCTCTCTCTCTCTCTCCATCCGTGTGTGTGTGTGTGTGTGTGTGTATGTGTGTGTGTGTGTGTGTGTGTGTTCAGGAGTTACTTTCTGGGTAGATTTAGAAAACCGCTGTTACATTTGTTGTGGTTGCAGCAGATTGCTCCGTCTGTCTTCAGCACTGGCGCCTCGCTGAGAGACTAAGTAGGTCAGTGAGCGCCCCTGGCACCGGAAATCAGAAACGAGAAAATGCGTTATGGGGCTCAGGTGCTGGATGGGTGATGGGGGGACGGGGAGGGGGTCAGCAGCGTAAACGTTGCCCCATTGACATGAGAAGTGTGGATAACGCCAAGGCAGCGTTCAGCCATTAGTGGGTTGACTCGGACAGTAACTGCCGATCGTCAACAGGGCAGTCATGGCCGGCAGGTTGTATAGACAGACCTTTCCACAGCCGAGCGGTCTTTGATGTTTTACAGCTAACGGCCTCCATGGGAATTCAACACATTTTCTTCTTGTTATCGGGCCTTTTGTGGGCGTAGGAACTGGATGGTGCCACGGCTTGTTTGCTGTGTGTAGCCGCCATGTTTGTCTGTTTGCAAAGACCTTTCCATTGCGGTCAACACGACTGTGTTTGGTCTCCTGGACATCGTGCAGTCAGTTAACCATTCCAACGAGAAAATATTTCATAGCAAGGATCCTGTTCTAAAATTGAATACTTTTAGTTTTTATTTAGACAGGACGGAACAGGCCTCATCAGTTTTCGTTGTGTTTTGGGAGGACTTGTTTTAGGGTGTGTGTGGGGGGGGGGGGGGGGGGGGATGGCAATGCCGGGTAACCTGCCCGAATTGTTTTAGATTTCACCCAAAAATAAAAATAACCTTTAATAGTTTTGACTCTCAAAGGGAACAGAGTCTGTCCAGTCTGTTAACGACCCGTGAGTTCTGTGTGCAGTCGATTCTACGCTGCAGACAGGTGCTGAACGGTAAGAAGTCGTTAGCCTCAGTTCTGTCCATGGATCTACCTATACTTATGTCGGTCCACGGCTCTACCTGTAGGCAGTGAGCCGGTTTGGCCTAGCGGTAAGGCGTTAGGCTGGTAAGCAGAAGGGCTTCGGCTCGATTCCGGTTCGGTTCTCCTTTCTCTTCGAAACGTTTGTGGTTTGGAGACACTGTCTTGTGACTGTGTCCCTCACAATTAATGAAACAGTAAAATGGCTCTCATCGCTGCCCGTCTCAATGCAGGAGTCATTCTGGTGGTGACAGCGTAGCGATAGGTATATAATTTCCCTCTTCCCCCCATCTCCATACCCCCTTCCCGCCTTCTGCCCGTCCCTAATAAGCCTTATGGTTCTGTGGACGTTAAGCACCATGTTACTTACTGCCTGAAGGCAGGTCAGATGTATGGCTGGCGGATTTGCCTGTTGACCTGAGACAGTCAGATGTATGGCTTGCGGGATTTGCCTGTTGACCTGAGACAACGATTACAGCAGTCGGCAGCACTGTGGGCGACCAGGCAGCGCCCTCAGTGTAGGTAGGGGCAGCAAACGGGGTTTCAGAGTTGTCGTACTTGATCCCCCGCGAGTAACGTTGGCCCTGCTCGCTCCAGACGCCCGAGGGAAAAACGAATGACGATAGCGATAATTTACACCTGAAAGCGGGGGGATAGGGAAGGGGGGGGGGGATGTTAGTGGCAGAAATTCAAAATTGCTGATAAGATTCCAGCAAAGGCGCGTGTATGGAATATCAATCATTAAAACCACGTTAAAGCGGTCATTGTCAAAAATTGGATACCATGAAGGTCTACACACGTCAAAGGTTCAAAAGAACGTTTTCACTGAGAAAAAACAAAACGACGTGCCTTCCACAGACTTTGTCCCATGCTATCCACAGTTTAGAATTAAAAGGCAGTAAAGTAACATCTTGAGAGGACTGCAGACGACAGGGCCAGCGCGGGTAGGCTTACGTATGATTCATTGCAGTGAGTAAAAACTGAGTAGTCAGCGGGGGAAGAATGGAGGTGGGGTGGGGGCGTGGGGAAGGGGCGTGGGGGTGGGGGGTATTAAATTAGCATGGGACGTCTAACGGTGTCGGTATGAACTCGTGTGAAGCCACACCTATGCTTCAAATTGCATTGAACTCGCACTGAGAGCGGCATGCCGATTTTCTGTTTTGTCATCGTTGCTGTTTGAATTATATATATATACCGATGTGAGTGCTGCATGCACGAATGCACGAAGATCATGGTTTCCTAGTCTGTCAAACTGGCTCGTCAGACGTTGAACCACATACCGCTCAATATATTTAGTACCGGAAATGAGCAGAGAACTGTGTGCCATTCAGTTGCATTAACCAGTGGCAGCCACGGGCGGATCGAGCTAGCACTGGCTTGTTGTTGAAGTGTCACTTTACGTCCACAGAAACCGTATAGGTTTATTAGGGACGGGAGCCCGGGACGGCCACCTCCACTTTCACACAGCTCCTGACCTCTGAGCCAGCACTGGCTCATCTGTGCGTCCAGTTCAACAGGTTCATGAACTGCTCAGCGCGCACGGCAAACGTTACCGTTTAAATCAAAGCGGTCGTTGACAAGGGTTATCGAATTTCGCCATCCCTGGCTTTCAACCTTCGACTCTTTCGGGGAAAGGTTTTCGCTGTACTGCCGGACCACTGGGTTGTGACATTTTTCGCTGTACTGCCGGACCACTGGGTTGTGACATTTTTCGCTGTACTGCCGGACCACTGGGTTGTGACATTTTTCGCTGTACTGCCGGACCACTGGGTTGTGACATTTGCCTCGTGGGATGTGACTAGGCCGAGGGATTGGGTGGGGAAGGGGGGGGGGGCAAACATGAAATGTGAGGGGTGTGGTGGGGTGGGGAAGGGGGGGGGGCAAACATAAAATGTGAGGGGTGGGGAGGGGGAAGGGTGGCAAATATGAAATCTGAGGTGTGGGGAAGGAGGGGGGGGGAGGCAAACATGAAATGTGAGGGGCGGGGAGGGGGGCGCAAACATGAAATGCCCAGAGTGCTGCTGTGAGGTATTTACTTGTATGACACCCATAATCCACTTGTATAAAATCTCCTTGGCCATCTTGACCCCTCAGTGGACAATGTGGGTCGTCAGTCGCACCGATTTTGACGGCCTTTGTGACGTGCCGGCCTGCGGACCGTGAAATATGGAGGCCGGCCGTAAAGGGTAAAGCACTCTCTGCTAGCTTTCAGCTTCAGCCCTCAGGGAAAGCAAGCTCAGTGTTCGCCTTTGCTGACAGACTGAAAAGAAAGGAAAGAAGAGAAGTACGGACCTGAACGCTTTGGTAGGCGTCCTTTGGCTTTTATGCGTGGAAGAATTAGGGAGATACGTTTTGCCCGTTTCCTGTGTTTTCTTTAGTAGGCGTCTGTCTGTTTTTTTATTTGTTTTTTTGTTTGTTTGTTGTTTTTGTTTTTCGTGTGTGCGTGCGTGCGTGCGTGCGTGCATGCGGGCGTGTGTGTGCGTGCGTGCGTGCGTGCGTGTGTGTGTGAACAGTTTTGTGTGTCTGTGGGGGGGGGGGAGGTATCAGTGTACGGTGTATTATGTGTCTGCTTGTTTGTTTGTCTGCCTGTCTGGGTGGTGTGCAAGTGTGTACCCCCTCCCCCCCCCCCCCCCCTTCCCATCCCGTCCCTACAGTAAAGATTGGTGGGGACTTTCAGCATCAATGGCAGAATCCCAATATAAAGTGAAAGAATAATCATAAGTAGCTGTATAATTTGTTTACCGCCCCCAACCCCACCACCACGCTAAACACACACACACACACACACACGCACGCACGCACGCACGCACGCACGCACGCACGCACGCACGCACGCACGCACGCACGCACGCACGCACGCACGCACACACACACACACACACACACACACACACACGCGCGCGCGCACACACACAACACATGATTCCTTCCGTCAAATTCCAGGGCTAATTACGGCGATAAAAACCTCAATCTGCTGTGTCCTGACAAGGGACCCGTGAAGGAAAAAATGTCACGTCTGACGAGATCGCTCGCTCTTGCATGCCGAAGCCACAACACGCGCCGCCGTCCTTTCTTCAAAACACGTCATGCCTGAAGTCCGCGACCTGTCAGAACAAACACCTGGAAATTCCAGCGGCATTCCATCAAAGACCTATCCCTAACCCGTCATAAGCGGCTGCAGCAGCCACAAAAATAAAGGCGGGGCGGTTTGAAGAGGGGCCGGACGACGTCAGCACTGCAGAATGGCCTCAGCTTAAAGCGGGACCAGCGTTCTATTTCAGCTTAAGAGACTCGAACCAGGAACCGCTAGGTGCCGGTGTCTGTTGCTGGTGTTAGTCAACATCTCTATGGACACCGTGTGGTGTTTTGTGGCTTTTCGGGAATGACGTTGTGGTCGGACATCGTCAGGAAAACAACAAATCTGTTCCTCTTGATTGGTCAAAGACATCTGTGTTGTTACTTACTGGGAATAGGATTTCCGTTCCTGGTTTCGATTGACATGACTCGGTTGTGTTGACATTACGACACCTTTTTTTTTTTTTTTTTTTTTTTTATCCATTCCTTTATATATATATATAATTTTATTTTTAATAGAGAACGTATAACAACAGACCAAGCATGTGCTGGTTTAAAAAGCTTTTATTCCAGATTTTTGCCCAAGAAGGCTTTGTCAAGGCCTGCCCGGTTGGCTGGATTAATTCCTACGACACGCGATTTTTTTATATAGTTTTTCTTTAACCTGGTATCGATAAATGCGAAAGGCTCGCCAAGATGGTCACACCGCGCTTCAGTGATCATTACGTTGGCATACGTATACCTGCAGAATTGTTGTAACTGTTATTATTAAACACCTGTAGTACAGCACACCATTCTGCGTCGATGCTGTTATTTTATCAGTTTATTAAGTCTGTCAGGTTGGGTTCATTTCACGAGCCTGATTTTAGGTTGGGTTCATTTCACGAGCCTGATTTTAGGTTGGGTTCATTTCACGAGCCTGATTTTAGATTGGGTTCATTTCACGAGCCTGATTTTAGGTTGGGTTCATTTCACGAGCCTGATTTTATGCGTAACTCGGCTAAACGTGCAACCGTAGCTCACTCGTCACGTTCATTTTCCGATACAATGCATAGCACAGGCACCTCTCTGTAACCAACACTCCAACATTCAAATGCGGGGAAGATTGAGGCAGACATAGTCTGTGTGGGTTAGTCTGCTAGTCGTCTCTGTAGCAAACCCCTCTGGGTGTTCCTGGGAACAGGACGGCCACCTCGACTTTCACACAGCTCCTGAGCTCTGACAGTGTGTGTGTACGTGTAGGCCTATCACTTAACTGAATGTCGGTATAGTGAAGGTGAGGCCACAGTGTGTGGGGATCTTGAATGGCCGCTGTGCAAACGGATTTGTTGCAGCCCATACCTGGTGACCCTCTCCTTAAACTGCAAATGGACCGCCACGCACCCGCTCAGCTGAAACCTGTAAACTGTGCTTGGTATTGTAACGACACTGACCTAGTCGTTGAAACAGAAGCCTTGCAGTGACCGGAGTAGAAAGTTGCTATTCATATACTCCTCAGCCTTGGAGAACTATATAAATACAATTGTAACAATTTCTTTGGCCTCTTGGAATGTAGAACCACAGGCAGCTCGTTTATGATTGATTGTTTTGACGACGGAGGAGAAAACGATCTCTCTCTCTCTCTCTCTCTCTCTCTCTCTCTCTCTCTCTCTCTCTCTCTCTCTCTCTCTCTCTCTCTCTCTCTCTCTCTCTCTCTCTCTCTCTCAGGTATTGTAAAAAATAACAAGTAGACAGCAGCAGCAAACTGCGCTTAGCCTACTTCGCACCCGCTGGCTGCCGACCTCAGAACGTGCACGCTCATAACCGGTTTATACGCGCAGGTTACAATACGCAGGTCGTGTTAGACAGGTTACAGTACGCAGGTTGTGATACACAGTTTACAATACGAAGGTTGTGTTACGCAGGTTACAGTACGCAGGTTATAATACGCTGGTTAAAATATGCATATTACAACACACAGGTAACAATATGCAGGTTACAATACACAGGTAACAATATGCAGGTTACAATACACAGGTAACAATATGCAGGTTACAATACACAGGTAACAATATGCAGGGTACAATTTGCACGTTATAGGACAGGTTATAATACACAGGTTACAGGCAACAGGCAGGCAAATAACCGGATCCAGGTCAAGGGGCCATGGACAGTACAACAAGCACTGTTAACCCCGGGTGGCTGAACGGGCCATTGTCGTACCCGTTGACTGTGTGTGTGTGTACACATGTATGTACCCACCAGCCCTATTGGACCAAGCTAGAAGCAAACAGTGCCAGCCACCCCCATAGCCGGGCCGGCAGCGATCCTTTGATCAGAGCTCAGGAGTTGTGTGATAGTCGAGGTGGCCGTCCTGGGCTCCTGTAAGCAGAGGGACTTCGGTTCGAGTGTGCTTCGGCTCTCCTTTGTCTTCAAAAGTTGTGGTCTGTGGTCACTGTCTTGTGACTTTGTCCCTCACAATTATGAAACATTAAAATGGCTCTCATCGCTGCCCATCTTAATGCAGGAGTCATTCTGGTGGTGACAGCGTAGCAATAAGTATATAATCTTCCTCTCTCCCCACCTCCATACCCCTACCCGCCCCCCTTCTCCCCGTCCCTAATAAGCCTTATGGTTTCTGTGGACGTTAAGCATCATGTTTATAGTTACTTACTTACTGGGCTCCCGTCCCTACTAAGCCTACGGTTTCTGTGGACGTAAAGCAACACTTCAACCAGTCCTTTGATCTCCAAGGCTTGCAGCTGAGTGTAGTGTGGATGGTCTGTGTATCGCCCGCCGTCATAAGTCTGGCGGGTCGTGGGGCGCTCTTAGGGTCACAAGTCTGGCTACACTGGGGCGGGTAGTGGGGCGCTCTTAGGGCGTCACAAGTCTGGCTACACTGGGGCGGGTCGTGGGGCGCTCTTAGGGCGTCACAAGTCTGGCTACACTGGGGCGCTGTCAGGGCGTCACAAGTCTGGCCACAGTGGGGCGGGTTGATGGGCGCTCTCAGGGCGTCACAAGTCTGGCTACAGTGGGGCGCTGTCATGGCGGACGGCGTCACAAGTCTGGTACAGTGGGGCGGGTTGTGGGGCGCTCTTAGGGCGTCACAAGTCTGGCCACGGTGGGGCGGGTTGTGGGGCGCTCTTAGGGCAGCCGGTTCGGGTCCAAGGAGTGGGCAGGGCGAGGTGTGTGTCTCTTGGAGCTGACAAACATGTTTGTAGCTTGTGTAGAGTCCTACCACTTTACGGAAGGTTGTGTGTGTGTGTGTGTGTGTGTGTGTGTGTGTGTGTGTGTGTGTGTGTGTGTGTGTGTGTGTGTGTGTGTGTGTCTGTCTGTCTGTCTGTCTGTCTGTCTGCGTGAAAAAATGGTAAAAATAGTCTTTCTTTGCGTGTTTTACGGGTGTGCGCCCCTAGCCCTCCGTGTGTCTGTGCTACGGCGACACGTGTACCGCAAATACAATGCAACTGCACGCAGCACAGTAAACAACGAAAGGAAACGAGGCCTGCATCTGTCATGGCGAGGGGAGGGGCGGATGGCGGGGTTGGGGGTAAGGGGTGGAGGCGATGTATGCAATACGACATAAACGACTGCTGAATCAACTCAACAAAACTACCACAGAAAGGAAAGAACAGCTCTCCTTTTAAGCCATGCCGACGACAAACTCTCCCGAGAACACGTATCCCACCGCCCAGTTTGCAATGCACTCCCAATCATTCACTTGATACAGGCTGTACTCACTTCATCTGTTCTCCAAGGCTGTACGTACTTCATCTGTTCTCCAAAGGCTGTACTCACTTCATCTGTTCTTCAAGGCTGTACTCACTTCATCTGTTCTTCAAGGCTGTACTCACTTCATCTGTTCTCCAAGGCTGTACTCACTGCACCCGTTCTCCAAGGCTGTACTCACTGCACCCGTTCTCCAAGGCTGTATTCACAGTTTCTGTTCTCCAAGGCAGTACTCACTTCATCTGTTCTCCAAGGCTGTACTCACTGCACCCGTTCTCCAAGGCTGTACTCACAGTTTCTGTTCTCCAAGGTTGTACTCACTTCATCTTTTCTCTAAGGCTGTACTCACAGCATTTGTTCTCCAAGGCTATAATCACTTCATCTGTTCTCCAAGGCTGTACTCACTGTACCCGTTCTCCAAGGCTGTACTCACAGTTTCTGTTCTCCAAGGTTGTACTCACTTAATCTTTTCTCTAAGGCTGTACTCACAGCATTTGTTCTCCAAGGCTGTAATCACTTCATCTTTTCTCCAAGGCTGTACTCACAGTTTCTGTTCTCCAAGGCTGTACTCACTTCATCTGTTCTCCAAGGCTGGACTCACATAACATGTTCTCTAGGGCTGTACTCACTTCATTTGTTCTCCAATGCCTGCTGTCATGGAAATTCTAAACTTTCAAGAGAAGTTACCGAGTAGATAGTCTGGTGGGGGCAAAAGCAGCAACCACAACTGCTTTGTGTTTCAAAGAAGTGTCGCGTCTGAGACACAGTCTATGGGCACCGTGCGATGGGCACCACGCAGCCTTTGGCCTAGAGGACAGAAGCGTTGACAATGGCTGAAACACTGTCTGCGGGCTCCAAGCTACTACGGGCACCACGCAGTCGATCGCCTGCAGGACAGAGGCGTAGACACTGGTTTAAAAAAAAAAACTGTCTGTATGGGCACCAAGCGACGGGCACCACACCGCCCATCTCCTGCAGGACAGAAGTTAAGCTAAGCGTAGACAGCGGCAGCCCTGAGAGGCCGAAGCAGTTATGGTCAGTCAGACACACTGAGATAGTTTCAAAGTCAACACTGGAAAAACTCGCGAGAGACGGGGTGAAACGCATAAGGGGTTTCCAGGACGCTTAGATACCATCCTGAACTGAATCAAATGAGTGATCCTTTGTTGCTTTATCCGACAGTGTTCTCTTCACCTTCCATTTTTGCACCTAACGCCGCAGTTCAAAGTTCAGTTGTTCAAGCACTAATTATATCTCACAAAGACTGGCCGACATCAAGCGCCTGTGCTTCCGCCCTTCTCCCGTCTTTCTCTTGCATGTCTGCCCGTTTCTGTCCATATTATACTATCTGTCTCTGAGATGATTTGTGTGGACAGGCTGGGTGGCCATCGTCACGACCATAATTATCACCTGCAGTTAAGGATAATGATGGTCACTGGCCGACTGTCACTGGCCACCCAAATCATGTCTTTGATTTATTCACACAACTTGACATTCATCGGTCAGCCAAGGAGGACTCAACTGATAACACTCTGTTATCCAGTTCCACCCCAGTCCTCAACCTCTGTCAGTTTTTGCCGCTTTCTGGGTCAGGGTGTCAGCGGCGTCAAGGTCTGTATTTACACACACTTGACATCACACTGTTGATAACCGGACCTTCTCCACTGCGGTGCTGTAATACAAGACGTGATATTCCACTGAAGTGCTGAAGCAGACATTTTATACTCGACTGCAATGCTGAAGAAGACATTTTACTCTCGACTGCAGTACTGAAAAAGACAATTTATACTCGACTGCAATACTGAAGTAGACATTTTATATTCGACTGCAATGCTGAAGAAGACATTTTACTCTCGACTGCAATACTGAAAAAGACACTTTATACTCGACTGCAATACTGAAGCAGACATTTTATACTCGACTGCAGTGCCGAAGAAGACATTTAACACTCGACTGTAATGCTGACGAAGACATTTTACACTCGACTGTAATGCTGACCGAATACATTTTACACTCGATTGCAATGTGAAGACACTTTAAACTCCGGGTTTTTTCCCATCACCTTACCCCTCCTAATCGCACTCACTCAAACACTTTGAAAACACAATAACTAAACAAACAGATTCTGTGAATGTTTAATTATTTTGTTTGTGGAACCTGACGCGTTGTGCAGGAATGTTGCGGTGTAAATGAATCTGAAACAAAATGGACTGCTAGCGTTCTGAAACAAGATCAAAATACAAAACTCGTTCAAAAGAATGCTCATTTTAATTAGACGATACGAAAATAATTATTTTGTTTTGTACTGTCTAATAAAAAATACGCATTCTTTGTAACTTTTTTGGTGTCCATCTTGGTGAGGTAAGTCACGTGACACACGTCAGCAGTGCCAGTGTGTGTGATGACGTGCCCTTGACTGCACGCTCTTCATGTGCCTGTGTTGGCTGTGTGCAGATGTCTGTCCGCCCTCCTTGTGCCGGGCATCCAGCGAGGGCAGCTCCGTGCCTGCACCGAGACCACGTGGTACAGGTCCGTATTTAGCATGCATGGGTGATTTGGACTTAGTATGATATGTACAGTAGCCGTGTGGTGTGCGTGCGTGCGTGCGTGCGTGCGTGCGTGCGTGCGTGTGCGTGTGTGTGTGTGTGTGTGTGTGTGCGTGTGTGTGTGCGTGCGTGCGCGCGCGTGCGTATTTGTCTTTGTTGCTGTTGTTTCTGATGGTGGTGCTGACACTGCAGCAGCTGCTGGTATATGCATAATTATATGACCATGTGTTGGTGCATGTATTTGGCTAGCTTGTTGGTAAACAAGTTCAATGATCGATCAATTGGTTGGTTGGCTAGAAAGCTAAATGGTCGACTAGTAGGCTGGCTTATTGGCAGGTTGAATGATCGATCCATTGGTTGGCTGGTTGGTTGGTTGGGGGGCGTGTGCTTGGACACTAGGTTATCACCCAACAGGTGAATGGGCGGAAAGGCTGGTTGGCAAATAGACAGGGTTGGTAGGTGGGTTGGTAGTTAGTGACTCAGTGGTTGGATAAACGGGTAGCTGGTCAAATAAGTGACTAATGTTCATGAGGCAGATGCCCCATCCACCCGGGCACTTGATCCTGACCAGACTGGTTAGCTAATAAGTGGATTTTAGCGTCCTGCCGACCGCACAGGGTCACCTCAGGACCCATGACTGCAGCATGTCATCTCACTTGCGTGGGACGTTTTGTGTGCAGGAGGTAGCGTCTTCTACCAAGGTGACATTGTCCTGGACAAAGAGGTGGATCGCTACATCTACCCCGATGTCAACCACACCCGCTACAGACGAGCCACAGTTCGCCTGCGTAACAGGCTGTGGAAGGATGGCGAAGTACCATACGTGTTCAGCGGTACCCTCAGTGCGTATTGCGTTAAATTTGGTCAAGTTCGTTTTAAATGAATGCCTTTGAGCACAGGAACAGAGAAAGGATGGGGGTCTAGGAATACAAACCTGTACTTTATGTCATGTCGCCATACTTTATGTCATGTCGCCATACTTCATGTCATGTCGCCATACTTCATGTCATGTATCGGGCACGGCCATCGCACATTTAACGCCGGAAGTGTCCCTTTTTCGCAGGTGCGCAGGCGCGGAATGTAATCTTGCGCGCCTTCAAGCACATCTCACAGCGGACGTGCATCACCTTCCGCCAGAGAAAAGGATCCGACTCGGATTTCATCAAATTCATCAGTGAACCAGGGTAAGCGCGCAAAGCAGCAGCCATACCTGAATCAGCAAGCAACGGCACCTTGGCTTGGGCTGTGTCACAACACACTGACACCAGCAAGCAACGGCGCCTTGGCTTGGGCTGTGTCACAACACACTGACACCAGCAAGCAACGGCACCTTGGCTTGGGCTGTGTCACAACACACTGACACCAGCAAGCAACGGCGCCTTGGCTTGGGCTGTGTCACAACACACTGACACCAACAATAACACCAAGGCCTGGGCTGTGTCACAACACATTGACACCAGCATGAACACCAAGGCCTGGGCTGTGCCACAACACACTGACACCAACAAGAACACTGAGGCTACCTTAAAACATTGTTATGCCATAGCTTGTTATGCGCTGCATTGTTTTGTGGAAACTGTCTTCAGCCATGATTAATTGCGTCACAGCCTCCAGCGTCCAGAAGGGGAGATAAATCCTCCAAAGAGGGCGAGTGGCTGTTCGTGCAGCCGAGTGATAATTAAGGTTAAAGAACGTCAGGCACGCAGTCCTCTCACCTAGGGAATGTGTTTGTCTGTACACAACTGAACAAGCCGGTAACCCCAAGAGAGTTCGGCTGGGGAACGAAAGCTACAACAACAACAACAACAACAACATACAACTTCTGTACAGCTCTGTTCTCTGGCGTACGCAAACTCACTGCGCTTTACATTTCCAACATTCTTCAAGTGAGAAAGAAAATAAAAGGTAACATGTTCAAGAAAGAAATACATATATGACAACTAATAATGTGTATACACAAACAACAACAACAAAAATAAAAACAACAAAGGGAGGTAATAATCACTTGACTGGCGCCACACGTATAACAAAGGACACAACAAGGAAGACCCAAGTCACGTAAAATAAACATCGCCTGGCATGCGGGTGAATGCGATGGAGATAAGATCGCTAGGGTCACGTTCTCAACGACCAGTAATGAAGGAATGGGAGCGAAGGAGAAGAAAAGAAGACTGCTTTCGAGAAGCGACTACCAAACGCTCACGACAAAGAACAAACACACACACACACACACACACACACACACACACACACACACACACACACACACACACACACACACACACACACACACACACACCTACTATAAAAATAATTTTAAAAAACAACAACCGAAATCAACTACAACAACAAAAAACTAAAAACAACAACAAAAGACTGAAAAGTAAGTCCTGCGGTATAATGTGCCTTATTCTAGCATCACTTCTGGCAGCAAATGGAGGCCTGTCATCGGGGCTACTGTGGAGTTTTGTCTGTTTCTGTATTTCTTCTTATTACTGTTACTGTTGTTTTCTTTTCGTCGTTGCTTCTTCTTCTTCTTTTTTCTTCTTCTTTTTTTTTTTTTTTTTTTTTTCCCCCTTCTTCTTCTCCCCCCCCCCCCCCCCCTTTTTCCACCGCTTTTTTTTTTCTTTTCTTCTTTTCTTAATCATTAACTTTTTAGACTGAGTTTTGAGGCCTTTGTCAGAAATAATTAGTTTTTACTTACGACCATTATAATTCCGAGCTGTTTATGACCATCAGAAATTTTGGACTGTTTACGACTATCAGAAATTTTTGACTGTTTACGACCGTCAGAAATGTTCAGTACACAAGTGTGTGGTGCACGTGCTTTTGGGGTCATCGTAAAAGAAGCTCTTGATGACGTGCAGCAACTGCACGATGTGTCTGGCCTTTCTGTCCACCCGTGACGTCTCTCACCATGCACCACTGGAGGGGTGGAGGTGGAGGGGGGCAAGCTGCTATCATGGCGAATTGTGTTGAGATGCTCGCCCTTACCGTGTTATTTCCTGCTCTCCTTCACATTGTTTTCTCAAGATAAAGAGTGTGATGACCATTGACCTTTCAGGCCTTCTTGTCAGCTACCCCCCACTGTTAGGGCTCCCAGGATTGGCTTTTTGTTTTTACCATCCAACTTACTCTTGAAATAGCAGTCACCATTGACCTTTCATGCCTTCTTGTCAGCTACCCCCCCCCCCCCCCCCCCTCCACTGTTAGGGCTCCCAGGATTGGCTTTTTGTTTTTACCATCCAACTTACTCTTGAAATAGCAGAGACAGTTCAGAGAGTGAACGGATAAACAGTACTGTGCCATCGTAGTCCTGTTAAGCTAAGGACTATGACAAAGAGGGGAGAGAAAGCCGGGCTAACAAAATTATAGCGCTATTCTCCGCTCTTCAGCACACTCACTGCGCTCTTGTCGCATGTGACTCTAAATGAGTGAGTGTAACTTTTTACAGCTTCGGAAGAGTTCCCACTCCCGCTCTTTCACGAGTTACACTCGCCTGTCTTATGCTTTGTGGTGTGGTGGTGTCCACGTTCTTGCCCAAGGGACGGCTAAGCACGGTTTGCCCCTGTTCTCGTCCACCGCCATTCAGACTACAGCCATTGTAGTGACCTTGTACTTCTGTCACACTGGGAGGCCGCGAACGCAGAAATCAAAACCTCCATCTGCTGTAAAGCCAGAACTATCCAGGTTTCTCGCGTTTAAAAAGTGAAGTAGGATGGTGACGCCTTGCATGCTTGGCCTACTGCCAGAAATTCTGTCAGTCTGATTGTAGCCTTTCCGTTTCGTTTAGCTTCATTTCTTTCAGTTTCTTTTCCAGTACAGCATATATAGTGTCACGTGTGGTGAATCAGGCTTTACTTGTGATCGTATGGTTGAGCATGGGTATTAAATATCAGGAATCGATCAATCCTTGTCAGTCTTCTTACTGCTGCTGGTGGGTTAAACTTGTGTAACGTTGTCTCCAAAGAGCTAGTGGCGGGGACCGAGATCCCAGCAGGTGGGGGGAAGAGGGAGACTGTACCTAACACTACACTGTCACCACCACAATGACTCCTGCGTGAAGATGGGGGAAGAGGGAGACTTTACCTAACACTACATTGTCACCAGCAGAGCAGCGATGAGATCCATTTTTAATGTTGCGTTAACTGTGAGGGACACAGTCACAAGACAGTGTCTACAACTGTTGAAGAGAGAGGAGGGCCGAAGAGGAATCGAACCAGCGTCCTGTCTGCTTACCAGCCTAACGACTGACCGCTGGACCAAGTTGGCCCCCTTCTTGGTGCCGTACCGCAAGGGGTGTTCACGAGCAGGTTTTGCTTATCACGTCGTCAGCGACAGCCCACGCAGCCTAGGGTCTGCAGCATACTGTTAACACCCTCCCCCCCCCCCCCCCCCGCCCCACCACCCGCCCCCCACCGTTTGACTGCCCATCACAATTCAGCTCTCACCCAGACAGTAACATTTCGCTTTCACTTGTTGCTGGTTTTGTTGTTGTGTTTTGTTAGGCACACACTGACCACAAACAGATGCCGAGTCACGCATCGCGCTTGGCCCGCCCGAGTGAACCGACCGGTTGGAACGTAAAAGGGGCGATACTCTGGTTGAATTTATCATTTATTTGCCTGTAGAACTGGTTCCTTCAGTTAGCCAGTATTTCGCCCAACCCATGCAAGCCATCGATTGGTTGAGTGTTGGCTCGATGTCAGATTTTGTTGATTCACCTCCGGTGGGAAACACAATGGGTGCTTGTTGGCCTTGTATTGTTCCAGTGAGTCAGTTTACGCCCAACCCGTCCACGCGGCCTTCGATTGGTTGAGTGCTGGCTTGATGTCGGATTTCCGGTGCGAAAGACGCTTGGTGCATGGACCAGTGTAGGTCCATGGCTTGGTGGCTTGTATGATTCTAGTGGGCCGGTTCGACAGGCTAGTTTGACGTAGGGCTACCATCGCCCTCTCTAAGACCTCCATCTTACAATCATGCCCCCCCCCACCCCTCCACCCCCTCCACCCCACTACCCCGCCCCCGTGCCTACAATGCGGGATTTCCGCCCTTTCTTGCTCACAGTTTTACAGGTGTAGGCTTCAGTAGCATGGGTGAACGTGCACGTTAATATAATCTTCCCTTTGTTGTTGCCGTGCACGTCAGCCATTGCTGACTGGCCGAGTGGGAGGGGGTTGTCTGGAACAACGAGGGCTCTACCCTCCCCCCCTCCCCCTCCCTCCCCCTCCACCCAGTCCGTCGCACTCTGTAACACTGGCGTCACCTGCAGCCTATCCTGTTTTGCAGCATTATATCACACAATGTGCTTCTTTGCGGGAGAAAAACAAAACGCTATCCGTTTTGGGTTCCAAACTTAGACACAGGTCTGGGTCGGAATTTCACGAAGTCGCAAAGAAGAAAGGGGTCACGTGCTTGGGGGGGGGGGGGGTAGTTATGGTTAGGAAAACATCCGTTATTTATTCCCAAAAAAGAAAACTAATCCCACCCCTTTCTGTTTAGTGATTCTATAAATCCGATATGAGCCGACAACCAGACCGGAAGAGCAGTTCAGAATAAGTTGCACGTCATCCTGAAGGCAGTTGTGAAGAAGACTCGTCATCGGGTTGCCTTTCCAGCCACGCCAGGATTAATCATTAGGCTCTGTTGTCAAACCGACAGACAAATGCCAGGTGTTCAGGCTGACCTACACAGGAAACTGCAGCTTTATTCCTGCTAAATACAGGCAGGCCTAGCTAGCACTGAGACACGAACGTAGCTTCATGTTCTTCGTGCATGGCGTACACTTAAAGACGGAATGCGATATTTGATACACAGTTAAGTAGGCCCTAAAATGCAGCAAGGCTCAGTTCATTGTCCGCAGTGTGGATGGTTGACGTGCCTTCGTCAGAGCTCAGGAGCTGTGTGAAAGTCGAGGTGGCCGTCCTGGGTTCCCCGCCCTAATGAGCCTTATGGTTTCCGTGGACGTAAAGCAGCATTGACCCATGCTTGCGCATTGGTCACAGTTTGTCCCTGATATGTCAACCGGACATCAGAGGACATGAAGTTCTACATCATCTGGTTTGACGTGTGTATTGAGTCACATCTGGATCCTCCCCCCTCATCACGAAGTCTTTGGCTGCTCACACTGTCTCGCCCTCATCACGAAGTCTTTGGCTGCTCACACTGTCACGCCCTCATCACGAAGTCTTTGGCTGTTCATAGTGTCACACCCTCATCACGAAGTCTTTGGCTGATCACAGTGTCACACCCTCATCAGGAAATCTTTGGCTGTTCACAGTGTCACACCCTCATCACGAAGTCTTTGGCTGTTCACAGTGTCACACCCCCATCAGGAAGTCTTTGGTTGTTCACACTGTCTTGCCCTCATCACGAAGTCTTTGGCTGATCACAGTGTCACACCCTCATCAGGAAGTCTTTGTCTGATCACAGTGTCACACCCTCATCACGAAGTCTTTGGCTGTTCACATTGTCACACCCTCATCAGAAAGTCTTTGGCTGTTCACACTCTCTCGCCCTCATCACGAAGTCTTTGGCTGTTGACAGTGTCACACCCTCATCAGAAAGTCTTTGGCTGTTCACACTGTCTCGCCCTCATCACGAAGTCTGGCTGATCACACTGTCACGCCCTTATCGCGAAGTTTTTGGCTGATCACACTGTCACGTCCTCATCGCGAAGTCTTTGGCTGCTCGCAGTGTCACGCGCACCTCGTTAGTGTGATATGCCCCCCCCCCCCACCCCCACCCCCATCCCCTCATTTCTGTCCCGACCAGTGACTTCGGCTCAAGGAACGTAGCGTGAAAAGTTAATGATTGCAGGATCAGATCCTTGGGGAGGATCTTGTTTCATGAGGGGAAGCTGAGATAGGTCTTTATCGGTTCCTGAGTACTGTGCACAGAAGCAAAGACACTCTGAAGCCGGTACACACACACACACACACACACACACACACACACACACACACACACACACACACACACACATGGACCTAACGCTAATATCCTTGAGTATTAAAGTTTTCGAGTTCGAGATCTCTCTCTCTCTCTCTCTCTCTCTCTCTCTCTCTCTCTCTCTCTCTCTCTCTCTCTCTCTCTCTCTCTTCTTCTTCTTCTTCTTCTTCTTCTTCTTCTTTGTATCGTTATATCGTTACTTCTTTTTTCTCTCTCCCCCACCCCTTTCTACCCTCCCCCCTTCAAATACCCACGGGTAGGACCGGGTATCTCTTCTCTCGCCGGCGGCTTCATTATACCCACGAGAGTGTGGCTGGATTTGCCGCAGTGGTGTCAGACAGTGCAAGATCTTCACCACGACCTCGTCATGCTTGTTGCCCCCGCCATAACAAGATCTTTTCCCCACCAACAACTTATCCCTCCATCGCGTGGCTGTATCCCAAACACCCGCTGCTCACGGATCGGAGGGTGCAGTTCGGCTAACAGCCTGTGTGGTTGTGTCGATTGGACGGGTCAGCTTCACGCATGCATGTTTTGATTATTGCGTGCTGCACGTGTCGTTTCTATGTTCCTGGTTTTCCTTTCGCCAAAGCCCTTGCCAGATTGGTATTGCCAGCTGAATGACTTGCAGGTGATGTTGTATAACTGCACTCTGCAGAAACACTCTTTCTGCCGTGCCCTTTACGCTGTTGTTCGTATGTCTGTCCCCACCACCACCTCTCTCTCTCTCTCTCTCTCTCTCTCTCTCTCTCTCTCTCTCTCTCTCTCTCTCTCACGCACGCACGCACACACACACACACACACACACACACACACACACACACACACACACACACACACACACACACACACACACACACACACACACCAGGTTTTTAGTGAAGGTTGAGTTACACTCATGTCTGCAGACCCAAGGGAAACACTTTCGCTTTTTGTGATCTTTGCTCTGCTTTTCGTTTTGGTTTAGTGTGTTTTGTAAGTTCTTGTCGTCATTACGGCACGGTCAGATGAAGACACCTAGGTCCTCAGCTATTTCTTCCTACACAGAAACACACATTGTCTACATGCGCTGTTGATCAAGCCACGAAAAACATTTGCGTAGTCGCGCGCGCGCGTGTGTGGGTGTGTCGGTGGCGGTGATGGTGGTTGCATGTGTGTGAGTGGGAGGTGTGTGTGTGTGTGTGTGTGTGTGTGTGTGTGTGTGTGTGTGTGTGTGTGTGGTGAGGGTTATGTGTGTATGGGGGGAGTGAGTGTGGTGCGTGTTTGTGTGTGTGTGTGTGTGCGCGCGCACGCGTGCGTGCGTGTGTGTGCGTGCGTGCGTGCGTGCGTGCGTGCGTGCGTGCGTGCGTGCGTGCGTGCGTGCGTGCGTGCGTGTGTGTGTGTGTGTGTGTGTGTGTGTGTGTGTGTGTGTGTGTGTGTGTGGTTGCGTGTGCTGGAAGTTTTGAGACAGATGTTCAGTGCAGTATTATAGTTTATGTAATTCCTGGGGCTTCACTGTTCTCCTGGTTCGGTGCGCTCTTGTCTACCTGTTGCTCTGCACTGTGCGCTTCGGGCTGACGTTAGGTGTAGGCCTTCATAAATACTCTTTCCCATGACATCACAGACGTACGTCACACCCTGCGTCACGGCGTGTTTCAGGTGCTGGTCAGCCATTGGTCGGACGGGAGGCAGACAGCTGCTGAGTCTGGGGCGTGGCTGTGAGAACGTCGGAACCGCTGTGCACGAGATCACGCACTCCTTGGGCGTCTGGCATGAACAGGTAAACCGTTAGTCTGACACTGTCCTTGGGCGTCTGGCATGAACAGGTAAACCGTTAGTCTGACACTGTCCTTGGGCGTCTGGCATGAACAGGTAAACCGTTAGTCTGACACTGTCCTTGGGCGTCTGGCATGAACAGGTAAACCGTTAGTCTGAC
>OY757544.1:30124190-30126168 GCA_963584105.1 Alviniconcha strummeri | reverse complement strand
CAGACCAGTAAGACAGTTATCACACCGACACCAAGCAGACCAGTAAGACAATTATCACACCAACACCAACCAGACCAGTAGGACAGTTATCACACCGACACCAACCAGACCAATAAGACAGCTTAGCACACCGACACCAACCAGACCAGTGAGACAGCTCAGCACACCGACACCAACCAGAGCAGTAAGACAGTTATCACACCGACACCAACCAGACCAGTAAGACAGCTTAGCACACCGACACCAACCAGACCAGTGAGACAGCTCAGCACACCGACACCAACCAGACCAGTAAGACAGTTATCACACCGACACCAACCAGAGCAGTAAGACAGTTATCACACCGACACCAACCAGGCCAGTAAGACAGCTTAGCACACCGACACCAACCAGACAGAGCGGTAAGACAGTTATCACACCGACACCAACCAGAGCAGTAAAACAGTTATCACACCGACACCAACCAGAGCAGTAAGACAGTTATCACACCGACACCAACCAGACCAGTAAGACAGTTATCACACCGACACCAACCAGACCAGTAAGACAGTTATCACACCGACACCAACCAGACCAGTAAGACAGTTATCACACCGACACCAACCCAACCAGAACAGTAAGACAGTTATCACACAGACACCAACCAGAGCAGTAAGAAGTTATCACACCGACACCAACCAGACCAGTAAGAAGTTATCACACCGACACCAACCAGACCAGTAAGACAGTTATCACACCGACACCAACCAGACCAGTAAGAAGTTATCACACCGACACCAACCAGACCAGTAAGAAGTTATCACACCGACACCAACCAGACCAGTAAGACAGTTATCACACCGACACCAACCAGACCAGTAAGAAGTTATCACACCGACACCAACCAGACCAGTAAGACAGTACAGGCTGATTTTGCTTAATGGCAACAACGACTTGGTGGCATCCAGTATTGCGTCTGTCCGATATTGGGTCTGTCCGCTATTGGGTCTGTCCAGGGTCATCGTACTGTAGTCTGTCCAGTGTTGCTTCTGTTACTTGGTGGCGTCCAGTATTGCGTCTGTCCGATATTGGGTCTGTCCGCTATTGGGTCTGTCCAGGGTCATCGTACTGTAGTCTGTCCAGTGTTGCTTCTGTTACTTGGTGGCGTCCAGTATTGCGTCTGTCCGATATTGGGTCTGTCCGCTATTGGGTCTGTCCAGGGTCATCGTACTGTAGTCTGTCCAGTGTTGCTTCTTTTACTTGGTGGCGTCCAGTATTGCGTCTGTCCGATATTGGGTCTGTCCGCTATTGGGTCTGTCCAGGGTCATCGTACTGTAGTCTGTCCAGTGTTGCTTCTGTTACTTGGTGGCGTCCAGTATTGCGTCTGTCCGATATTGGGTCTGTCCGCTATTGGGTCTGTCCAGGGTCATCGTACTGTAGTCTGTCCAGTGTTGCTTCTATTACTTGGTGGCGTCCAGTATTGCGTCTGTCCGATATTGGGTCTGTCCGCTATTGGGTCTGTCCAGGGTCATCGTACTGTAGTCTGTCCAGTGTTGCTTCTGTTACTTGGTGGCGTCCAGTATTGCGTCTGTCCGATATTGGGTCTGTCCGCTATTGGGTCTGTCCAGGGTCATCGTACTGTAGTCTGTCCAGTGTTGCTTCTGTTACTTGGTGGCGTCCAGTATTGCGTCTGTCCGATACTGGGTCTGTCCGCTATTGGGTCTGTCCAGGGTCATCGTACTGTAGTCGGTCCAGTGTTGCTTCTGTTACTTGGTGGCGTCCAGTATTGCGTCTGTCCGATACTGGGTCTGTCCGCTATTGGGTCTGTCCAGGGTCATCGTACTGTAGTCGGTCCAGTGTTGCTTCTGTTACTTGGTGGCGTCCAGTATTGCGTCTGTCCGATACTGGGTCTGTCCGCTATTGGGTCTGTCCAGGGTCATCGTACTGTAGTCGGTCCAGTGTTGCTTCTGTCCATGCAGTCATCTCCGAAGAGGTAATG
>OY757544.1:30101690-30119190 GCA_963584105.1 Alviniconcha strummeri | reverse complement strand
TCCTTTCGCATTTGTGTAGACAGGTTTTGCCTTGAATGTTTCTATGACGTGAGCCTGTTGGTAGTAGATACTTAGTGTTACGTCTGTAAGCTTTTCTGTTGACATCATTTGATCCCGTCTTTAATTATTTGGTTAGCCAGGAGTATTTCCGGCATCGGTTTCCTGCCCCATTTCTGTCGTGTTTACCTTGTTCTGCTCACTTTTGTTGTCGAGTGTTCACTCTCGTTGTGTTCACTTTGTTGGATCTGTTTTTTGTAGGAATTATTATTGCTGGTGGTGTTGATGTTTCTTTGCGCTCGAAATACGTAACACAAAAGTACAACAACAAAGACCTGAGTGGCCTACGGTAACTCTCACCTGGCATGCGTGTAACTTGTGTTACGTATTTCGAGCGCTAATTAACTCCCTTGTGTGTTGATTCTGCACGAGCGCTCTGGGCCTCGTTCTGTTTGAGACTGTGACAGTTCACTCTGAGGCTAACATGTAAATGTGTGTATTTATGTGTTTATATGTTGAACCAGTTTCGAGATCAAAGGACTATGTCTGGTCTTGAATAAAAATTGGTTCTGTCTTATGCCTGTGCGCACCTGTGTTACCAAGAACGCCTGAAATGTAGGGTATATATGCCACTGGGGGGCATCTTTCTTTAGTCAGAGCTCAGGAGCTGTGTGAAAGTTGAGGTGACCGTCCGGGGCTTCCGTCCCTAATAAGCCTTACGGTTTGTGTGGACGTAAAGCAGCACATCAACAACTTTCTTTAGAGGATATACCTCCGTTGGAGTTTATCTACTTGTATTTACATGCATGCTAGGCGAGAGTTACCTCCGTTGGAGTTTATCTACTTGTATTTACATGCATGCTAAGCGAGAGTTACCTCCGTTGGAGTTTATCTACTTGTATTTACATGCATGCTAAGCGAGAGTTACCTCCGTTGGAGTTTATCTACTTGTATTTACACGCATGCTAGGCGAGAGTTACCTCCGTTGGAGTTTATCTACTTGTATTTACATGCATGCTAGGCGAGAGTTACCTCCGTTGGAGTTTATCTACTTGTGTTTACATAGTTACCGTAGGCGACTCAGGTCTTTGTTGTTGTACTTTTGTGTTACATGCATGCTATTTCGAGCGCTAATTAACTCCCTGCGTTGTTGTTGCTGTTGTTGTCATTATGATCACCTGTAATAATACCTCAGTTGCGTGCGTTATGTGAAATGAACGTTTCTACCCCACTGTGCCTTGAGTTCACCCCGAGCCCATCCGCTTAGAGGAAATACGTATTATTATTCCTTTTTATTCTTGTTTGCTCATACTAGTTATCGGTTTGTTGAGAGCATCTCCTGTATTCACCTATGTGTTCCTGTGCGGCGATTCCGGTCACAGCGTATGAAATGGATGCAAACACTTTAAACCATTTTACTAGTTTGTCCAGTGTCAATAATGTAATGATGAAATTCTTCTTTCCCGTATGATATGACAGTTTACGCTATAAAGATTCATTTTGGGAATGATAGCAAAATGTTTTTTTATGGCAAAATAACCGTCTGCTTTTGCTTGAAATAGTAAACGTGTGATTGTTGTCAGTTATGTAGCCTGACCTTGTTGAGACATCATTGCGTCACTTTTCGCTGGCAGTTCGTGTTATTTCACCTTACATCATCACTTCTGTTTTGGCTGGTAATTCAGTGTTGATTTACTTTATTTCTCTTTATTATTTCAGAACTGTCCTGCGCCTTATTACTTTATTTACTTCCAAAGGCTGCTACAGTTTTTGCCTGTAGTAAATAGCGTCTTATTTTACTTGAGCAATCTGTGTTTGCCTGTAGTTCAATGTGTCATTGTTTAACTTGACCTGAATACCTCAGCCTGAACAGTAGTTGATGATATTGTTTTACTTCTCTCTCTCTCTCTCTCTACTAACTGCCACCTTCTTTTGTCTTATTATTTGTGCGACGTGAGCACGCAACACTCATGCCCGATATGGACACGGCGGTGCGTGCAATACGGACAAGCTAGGACGGTTGTTGTGTGGTGTCCGTCCGATTTGCCGTCGCCACAGAATCATAAGTTTAAAAAAACAAAAACAAAAACAAATTTATAACCAAGCAGCATTTTCAAACAAAGTCTTTATTTTAAAGAGTTTATTTTGATTTCTTCTACCTCTAAACTCAAGCAGTATTTTGAAATATGGTCTTTTTTTTAACGAGTTTATTTTGATTTCTTTTGCCCCTAAAATCAAGCAGTGTTTTGAAACAAGGTTTTATTTTATCACGTTTATTTTGATTTGTTCTACCTCTTCAACGAAATAAAACATAAGCTTCGTGCTAGAAATGGAAGTGATCATAATAAACGCTCAGAATCAAGATTCTGTTTTAAAATCTTGACATGATATTAATTTTCCAGACTTTGTTTCCATGACAATAAATAAGGGGACGGGTTGTACACAAAACGTGTCCCAGCTGGCCAGTGTTGCACGCACCGCTTTTTTGGTATGGGACACGAGAAGAGGGAGAAAACCATGGACCTGTATATATATATATATGTACATGCAATTCCATGAAACCCCCCACTTCAGATAGTAAGTAAACATGGTGCTTAACGTCCACAGAAACCAGCAGGTTTATTAGGGACGGGAAGAAGGTGGGAAGGGAGTATGTAGGTGGGGGACGGGGGAAATTATATACCTATCGCTACGCTGTCACCACCAGAATGACTTCTGCATTGAGATGAGCAGCGATGAGAGCCATTTTAATGTTTCATAATTGTGAGGGACAAAGTCACAAGACAGTGACCACAGACCACAACTTTTGAAGAGAAAGGAGAGCCGAAGCAGATTCAAACCGAGGTCCTTCTGCTGACCAGCCTAACGCCTTACCGCTAGACCAAACCGGCTCACCAAAAAGCACTTCTCCTGGCACGCTCAAAAATAATGTTGGGCTGGGACAGTTCAATTGGTTGAGCGTCCAATTAAAAAGCCGGGTGCAATACTCACGCCGGTTCGGCTTCCCGGTGTGACAAGAGAGTTTTCTCCCAGAGTCAGCTTTCAGTGCAGACTCTCTTACGCTGTCCGTACCTCACCCGTGTGCAATGGCATGCATCAACATCTGTGCGCACGTTCCAGTCCCAAACACTAGCAGCCACACGAAAATACTGCACACACTGTCAAATCTGAAATGTTGGTAGCAAACTGTTTCGCGCTTCCGTTCACAGTAGATTCCTTCATGGCTGTATACCCCTTTACCCAACAAAAATGGATACAAGACTTTACTTGGCTCCAGATACAAGGGAACAGATTACTCAGTTTTGCCTGATAGAGCGCTTAGCCAGTAACAGAAGTCTTATTAGAGAGTGCTTAATGAAGGACAGTTACCCTAAAATCATATAATAAGGTACTTAGAAAATGACAAGATTATTCTACAGATTATCCTAATATGCTGTTTAGCATCTGAGGACATTAAGCAAAATGAACAGTGCCGTTGCTCTGAAGTTGCCTACCAGAGCGTAGCGCTGCTCCTGCGGCTGCTGTGCCTTCCTCCAATTTCACGCAAGGGACAGGGAGGTACGAAAAAAAGAAGAAAGATGGTGTACCTAATTAATTAGTACTTCAGACAGGTTCAGTAGGTTTTTGTTCTGGTTCTTTTTTGTTGCTTGTTGAAGCACTGTTTTTAGAACTCCTTCTCAAGTCAAATTTATGACTAACCGACTCTTTGCATAATAAACGATCGTGAAGTACATGTAAAACTGGAAAGTGTATGGGTGTGAAATCTCTCTCTCTCTCTCTCTCTCTCTCTCTCTCTCTCTCTCTCTCTCTCTCTCTCACACACACACACACACACACACACACACACACACACAAGCAAGCAAGCAAGCAAGCGCTCACACACACACACACACACACGTACACACAAATGCGCACACACGCAAAACCACGCACAAGCGCGCGCGCACACACACACACACATACACACACAACCACACACACACACACACACACACACACACACAACCACATACATACACCCCCCCCCCCCCCACACACACACACACACACACACACGCGCGCGCGCGCGGGCGCACACACACATACACACACACACACACACACACACACACACACACACACACAAAGCGCGTACGTTTCAGCATGTAGGCATTGCGGTTTATTTTACAATCTTTAATCAGCACGAAAGTGAGCAACAAAAAGTAACCATTGTGTCAAATCTGAAATGTTGGTAGCAAACTGTTTCACGCTTCCGTTCACAGCAGATTCCTTCATGGCTGTATACAAGGGAGAAAACCCCTTTACCCAACAAAAATGGATACAAGACATGGTGTAGACGGGAGTTCGGGTAACAAACAAGGGAACAGATTACTCAATTTTGCCTAATAGAGCTTAGCCAGTAACAGAAGTCTTATAACAGAGTGCTTAATCAAGCACAAGTTACCTAAGATCATATAATAGGGTACTTAGAAAAATTACAATATTATTCTACAGATTATCCTAATATGCTGTTTACATTAGTATCTGTGGACATTAAGCAAAATGAAGTGAACTGTGCCTTTGTTCTGAATTTGCCTACCAGAGCGTTTGGCCATGAACGATAGTTACTTTCCAGTCATGCTACAAAGCGGTTTGCCACGCACACTTGCTCTGTAGTCATCTAACAGAATACTTGGCCAAGAACTGTTATTCTAAAAACTGATAACAGCTCGTTAAGCCTAGAACAGTTACTCTAAAGTCGTTTAACAAAGCGTTTAGCCAAGAACAGTTACTCTGAGGTCGTCTAACAAAGCGTTTAGCCTAGAACAGTTACTCTGGGGTCGTCTAACAAAGCGTTTAGCCAAGAACAGTTACTCTGAGGTCGTCTAACAAAGTGTTTAGCCTAGAACAGTTACTCCGAGGTCGTCTAACAAAGCGCTTAGCCAAGAACAGTTACTCTGAGGTCGTCTAACAAAGCGTTTAGCCAAGAACAGTTACTCTGAGGTCGTCTAACAAAGCGTTTAGCCAAGAACATTTACTCTGAGGTCGTCTAACAAAACGCTTAGCCTAGAACTGTTACTCTGAGGTCGTCTAACAAAGCGTTTAGCCAAGAACAGTTACTCTGATGTCGTCTAACAAAGCGTTTAGCCAAGAACAGTTGCTCTGAGTTTATCTAACAGCTCGTATAGCCAAGAACTGAACAGTAAACAAAACATTCAGCCAGCAGCAGTCACACTGGGTTTCTCATATCAGCACTAGCCCGACTTTGGATGTCCAACAGTCCTGCGCTGGTCCAAGGAAAGCAGTTTGGGTTGTATTTCGCCGAGAGAGGCTGCCCTTAGTTCCAACCAGTGAAATGTTAACTCCGCAGCAGTCACCTATGTTTGTGTTTGATCAGGGATGATCAGTGACGTGCTATTGTACATTCCAAGTGCTGTCGACTACCTAGCCGATTTATTATTATTATTAGATTGTGATCGGGACTTTCCGCACCACTGTGTTCGCTTTCACTGTTCATACTCTCCCTGGGCGTAGAAAACCAAGCCACTTACTTACTCACTGTTCGTACACCGGCACAACATGCTCGTGGACCGTTCACAAGGAACAGCCACAGGTGTATCAATGATACCAATTTAAGGCAACCGACATCAAAAGGTAGGCTTAGCAAAATGGGCTTTGGTGAAGACGAAAAATCTCCACGCACCGCTTCCGCCATTGTTGCACGCTCTAGCCTCGCTCTGGATCTGGTGGCCTCGCTCTGGATCTGGTGGCCTCGCTCTGGATCTGGTGGCCTCAGTCTGGATCTGGTGGCCTCGCCCTGGAATTGGTGGCCTCACTCTGGATCTGGTGACCTCGCTCATAACAATGTCCCATGGTCCCTCTCTCCAGTGGCTGCTTACACCGTGCACGGGGAACGCTTCAGCGTGAACTGCCGTCCACACTGGTGAGGGCAGCGAGGTGCACTGAAAACCAGTCCTTCTCTCCATCGTTTGCCGTGCGTAGAACTTTGCTCTTCCTTTCTTCCTTTTTATTCAAAGTCTTTTCATATAAGGACGTGTTAAGCTGATCTTAAGATTAAGATTATTAAGATAACGGCATGTGGCAATAACTACATCCAAACAGCAACAGACTTCAAACAAAACAAAAACAAAAATATTTGAATAGACACATGTTTGCAGTCGCACAAAACAAACACACACATGTATCCATGCGTATAGTTATTTCACCTGATCTGTATTTAACACACGCAGATACAGATGTGTTGTTTTCATCTGATCTGTATTTCACACACGCAGATACAGATGAGTTATTTTCATCTGATCTGTATTTAACACACGCAGATACAGATGCGTTGTTTTCATCTGATCTGTATTTAACACACGCAGATACAGACGCGTTATTTTCATCTGATCTGTATTTAACACACGCAGACACAGATGCGTAACATTGCAACAATGTGTGTTGTCTCCCTTTCCTGTAGTTGAGGAATAGCAACAGTGAAAAATGGCTGACTCTGGAAGTCGGTTGCATCGGTTACAGCGGAACAGAGCAGTACACAATCAAACCACTGTACTGACTGGTGCCATTTTTGTAACACATTTTATTTAATTCTCCAAGTCATAACTTCTTAAATACATCCAAATCCCAAACACTGGATGAAAGAGGTTTGGATCAGTTTTGCACTGCCGTGTCCCCCCTTAACCAAACTAACGAATGCCAAACAATCGATCGACTGGACATTTTCAATCATTATAAACTGAAAGACAAATTAACTGCTGAATTCTAATGAACTATAATGGAGCATGGAGACTTTTTTCCCCATCTGTACTTTCCCTCTACCCCTTGTTAGCAATATATGAAGATGTGTAAATACATCAATAACAACAAATCAGTCCAATACATTTTTCGTCTGAATAACACTATGTTATACACTGGTCTTCCAGATCGAAGAGATTGTTCGAGGCGTCTGTAATAATCCATAGCAACATGACCTATATCACAATCTTGTATATACTCAGAGTAATACTTACTGTGCTCAGACTGTTTACAGATTGACAGTACTTTCACAATACTGTAACACACAACAGAAGGCAATGGAATGCAAGCAGAAGTAAAATAATGCTGCATAGCGATGTTTGAAAGACACCTTGTTTCTGGCAAATCCGCTCACAAGAAAGAACAGGATGAACAACCTATACCGCATAGTCTGCAAAACAAATAATCTTGTCACACGTCAAAAATGAATAGCCAAGTCCAAAGACTATTCAGCAAATCTACCCATATATAAAAAAGATAACAAAATTAAGAGCGCATTATGTAAAGGTGTAAATACACGAAAGACAAGAAGGGCGGCTCCAAAGACGGCCTATCGCTCTGCGTGAAACCTTCCACAGGACAAAGGTCGTTCTTCATGCCACATTCTGGACATCCCAGTCAGTCCACGACAAGCGTGAAACCCTCCACAGGAAGTCAGGGGGTCGCTCTTCACGCCACACTCTGGACATCCCAGTCAGTCCAAAACCTGCGCAATGGCAACGCTCTCCGGACTGAAGATACAAAGCAGCCAACAAGAATCAGATGCAGAAGGCAAAGCAGTCTGCTTGTTTCTAGTGTGGTACCAACAGAATAGTCTGCTTGTTTCTAGTGTGGTACCAACAGAATAATCTGCTTGTTTCTAGTGTGGTACCAACAGAATAATCTGCTTGTTTCTAGTGTGGTACCAACAAACAGCAATGGTTACAATGGAGGTGGAAATGACAGCCTTTGTCATTGTCCTAAACATAATGACAGGTCTTATTACTGTCATTAGGATCAGCATCATTATCACTATGTGCGGCCTGAACGACGGACGCCCAAAAAGGACAACTGGAGTTGAACACGCCCAGCAGACAAACGTGGAGGCGGAACACGCAGATCGGAAATGAACGACCCAGATCACAGTCAGTGTAAACAAACAGAACGAAAAACACTCGCATCCTGGCTCCAGTGAAACTCTTTCTGTTCAGGACACAAATCAACGTTTGCAGAATTAGTACACACAAAAACACATACAAAATAAAATAAAAGTCTCGCGTGTAACTGAAAATATCCAGATAAGTACGAATGCACTATATCAGTTAGGGGATATGGAACAGTCATTTGATTCTCAACCAGGCAATCGACATAAATCCTAACATGATACCATGTAACTACCATTCATCTCAATTTGGGACCGATTGTTGGGTTCACCCTTTTGACTATCGTGCGGACAACATGACAGTATGGATGGCGTGTGCATGGCTGGTGTACTAGAAGGCACTGCGTTAAACAGGATGCTAAATAATCAAATGAATGAATGAATCACATAACTGATTTCTTAATTAACGTATACGTTTCGGTTAAAACGTCCACACAGAACAATACACGTTCACAGTTCCAGGAGCAGAGAATAAATGGTGAAACCTAATTTATATGGCCGAATGCATCGGTTCTCTCTCTGTTTCACCATAGTGCCGTAACGCTGAAAGTGGAGCACTGAAAGCCATTCACTGAGTGTCGGTTGTCTTTTTATACACATTGCATACTCATTACCGACTAGAACATCTCGGTGAAGTTCAGATAACGAAACAGAGATAAGTTCTATCACATTGTTTATTTGTTTGTCCAGATCTCGCTCGTGAAATTAATCTCTGCCAAAACTGTGCACACTGTTTTGATCAGACTGGTCGCGAAGGCGAGTGGGGCGATGTGTGTGTGTGTGTGTGTGTGTGTGTGTGTGTGTGTGTGTGTGTGTGTGTGTGTGTGTGTGTGTGTGTGTGTGTGTGTGTTATGGGATGAACGACACGCGCTGTGCGTCAGTAAACATTAACACTGACATTGCATTTCAAGCCTTGTGTATTTGGTTCCTTTTATACAAGGCCGGCCATTTTCGCATCGTCCGTGGACAATATAGGATCATGTCAACCTTTCGCTGAAAGAAAAGGTAGCGCAAATGTGGGACGTTTGATTCAACACGCCATAGGAGCATACCGCGCCATCGTGCTTGTGAATTAAGGACATTGTATGGCAGACAGCCTTCACCACTGTACAACATGGCCACAGTTCATTATGGCCAATAAACAACTAAACATTCAACAACAGGAATCTGAAACAGAACGAGGCCCAGAGCGCTCGGGTGGAATCAACACACGTGGGAGTTAACTGGCGCTCGAGATGCGTAACACAAGCACAGCAACAAAGACTTCAGTCGTCTACGATCATTCTCACCTGGCATGCATGTGAATACAAAGTAAACTCCACCAGAGGTGTGTACACACACACACACACACACACACACACACACACACACACACACACACACACACACACACACACACCTCTGGTAGAGTTTATGTATCTTGTATTTACATGATTGCCAGGCGAGAGTGACCGTAGGCGACTCGGGTCTTTGTTGTACTTAAGTAATTCGAGCGCTGATTAACTCCCTTGTGTGTTGGTTCAACAGCAGGGGCACCATTTCTGGCCATTAAACAACTGAACGATGCAAGAGGGCACAATTTATGGCTACTAAACAACTGACCATTTTACAATAGGAGACGATGTATGGCCGCTGAACAACCAAACGTTTTACAACGAGGGTACAGTTCATGGCTACTAAACAACTTAACGTTTTACAATAGGTGACAAGTTGTGGCTACTAAACAATTTAACGTCTTACTAAGGGTGATAATTTATGGTTACTAAACAACTTAACGTTTCACAATAGGTGACAAGTTACGGCTACTAAACAACTTAACGTTTTACAGTAGGTGATAATTTATGGCTATCAAACAACTGAACGTTTACAATAACATTTTATGGCCATTAAACAACAATACGTTTTACAACAGGGGCACATTATATGGACATTAAACAACTTGGCAAAACCTACAGTTGAACCCAAACACAAATGTCCATTATTATTGTTATTAAAGGAATAAGCCCTCTCTGTCCAACGAGTAGACGAAAGGAAAACCAAAAAACTCAATACAAGGTTTCTGTTTCAAAATGTTCCCTTGATCTGTATGTAATTTCTAAATTTACTTTCGTATGTGGCGTCTATGGGCACTTGCTGCACTCAACAACGACTGGTGTCCCAGCCTGTCCGTGCGGCACGCACCGCCTCCTTGAACGGGCTCGAGAAGTCCACGCTCGCGTCGCCCGAGGAACAAGATCAAAGAGAGAAGCCTTCAGGCTAAGTGTGCTATTTTAAAGTGTTTCCAACAGCGAATCCGTCTAAGCGTCACCAACGCAAAGTAGGACTGCAAATTAAACATACAATCAAAGGAGCTCTTCTTCTTCTTCTTTTTATTCTTCTTCTTTACAAGTTAATCAATTTATTTGTTTTACCTGTCGCAGAAAAGCCGGCCTTTCAACACTGAGCAGGTTTTGAGAAGGGGAGTTCCCTTACGATAATATTCAGAAAGCCAGTTATGCTTGGATTTATTGATAATGATACCACACACTTCTTGCGACTTACAGCCTTCTAAATAAATAAACCAAAAGAAGAACACCAACAACAACAAAGAATGAAAGAAAAAACAACAACAACAACGACACAAAAACAACAACAACAACAACAACAACAAGAAAACAGGTGGAAGTACACTTTTTCTCTGTATAAGCGAAGACCTCGATAGTACTGTAAATAATGGATTCAGATAGAGGGGTCACTATATCCATACAGTACACCGTCCGTGCACTCTGTTCTGTGTGTGTGTGTGTGTGTGTGTGTGTGTGTGTGTGTGTGTGTGTGTGTGTGTGTGTGTGTGTGTGTTTCTTTTTTTTTAATTTTTATCTATACCTCTCTCTTTAGCGTGCATTTCTGTTACCAATGTTATTTGTGAAAACATTACTGTTTAAGGTTACGGTGTTTAATACTGAACTAATGTGATTTTCACTTCAAAGCATACAGAGTATTGACTATGAAAAAGAAAATTCATTCAAAGGCTATAATTATCACACTGAAATTGTAGCCAGCACTCCGAGGAAGTATCAGTAGACTCGGCGTGGCAAATTCACGATCCACAGAGCCGTATCTTTGCCTGCTGCACAGTCTGTTTGGGCTTCGAATGTGTGATAGACGACTGGTAATTCGTAAACCACCAGTTTGTTCACGTGAACTACGAGTTTGTTCTCATGAACTACAGCTCGACATGACGTTTTTCGCCAGTGTTTCATTCGTCCAACGCTCCATTTTATCAACAGACAAGCGTGCAATGTGCAGACGTTACCACAGAAGGAAGCTGAAGACTGGCCAACCGAAACATCGATGACTGTTCAACCAATCACAGCCGTAGATATACTGAGCGATCAATGGCTCTCTGCAGAGCCAGAAAAGGGGAAAAGGCCGGTCAAACTGGTTAACATTGTTCATGGCGGGCTATCAAGCGATTCTCGTCCGAATTCTATGGCTACGAGACTTGGCAACAGGACAACACGAATACTGAAGAGATGACGCCGTCCTCATTTGCACAGAAACAGGACTGTTTTCTGAAGTTGTGAAGCCCAGGTGTCGTTTTCTGAAGCTGCGGGGCCCGGATGTCGTTTTCTGAAGTTGTGAGGCCCGGGTGTCGTTTTCTGAAGTTGTGAGGCCCGGGTGTCGTTTTCTGAAGTTGTGAGGCCCGGGTGTCGTTTTCCTTTCCCCCCTTGGATCCGGAACACTTCCCAGAGGTGGGCGAGACTTTGAGTGCGTAGTTGTTTTTCCTCGTAAACACAGTCATGAATTTGATTTTTTTTTTTCTTTCTTTTTTCTTTTCTTTCTGTTTCATATATATTCCAAATGTTTCCGTGCTTGCATTCTGTGTTATGGGACTGTGCCGTCAAAGCAAAGGTAGGTAGGTCACAACCCCGAGAACCAAGAACGGGTTGCACTCACTCTGTAGCAATTCTATACCTTCATCACATATAGTCTGTTGCGTAAGAGCGTGTTCAAAGCCAGGGCACAGAGCGCTGAAGCTAGAACAGTGTTCACTCACAGCTTCTGGACACACGTACACTAGCTTCCACCGTATCTATGCACCAGTCACCACGACACACGTATAGCTATCACCATGGATACCAGGCATCAGTCACCACGACACACGTGTATTAACTGACACCATGGATACCAGGCACCAATCACCACGACACACGTATAGTTATGACCATGGATACCAGTCACCAGTCAGCAACACACACGTGTACTAGCTGTCACCATGGATACCAGTCACCACGACACACGTGTACACAGCACTCAGGCAGGTTTCATGACCACGAAAACAATTTTATCATTGGCTTCTATTCAGTTTTTATTCCTTCCTTTTTTCTTTCTTTTTACCCACTCCCCCCCCCCCCCCCCCCCCCCCCCCCCCCCCCCCCCCCCCCCCCCACACAAACACACACACATTTTTTTGTTTTTTGTTTTTTTGTTTTGTTACTTTGTGTTTCTGTTCCCTATTTTGTGTTTCTGTCTTCTTTTTCCCCTGTTGTGACCAACGACGCGTGTAAATACTCGAGCTCCTTTGCTTATCGCCAGGTAGGATTGATCATTCTGTGCTGCCGTGTTGAGGAGTTATTTGGGACAAACTCTGCACGACTTTGGCCGTAATTCCGAGCGTGACGGCCGTTTCCGGCCCTAACGAGATCCAGGCGCTGTGAGAAGAGCAGTGGTGGACGATCACGTCTCGAGGCGCACACACCAAAAGCCACAGCTTCTGAAGGACGTGAGAGAAAGGCAGCTAGCCCCGTGTGGCCACCGCTGACCGTTCGACCACCGCCAGACCGGAACTGCTAGTCCGAGCCAGCATCATAACTTCGTCAGAGGGTTCTCGGCCACGTCAGGAGGCGGCGTCCCGCTGGCGCCTTGCGGACCGGAAGCGGTGGACTCTGGCACTTGGAGAAGTGGTGCTCCAGGTCCGGGTCCGACGACTCGCTGTCGCCACCCAGGCGGAACTTCACACGAACGCGCCCGTCCGCGTGGAACTCCACCTCCTCCTCTTCTCCTCCTCCTCTTCCTCCTCCTCTTCCTCCTCCCGCTCCTCCTTCTCCTCCTCTTCCCTCGCGTCGGCACGCTGTCCGCAGAAGGAGCTCCGCTCTCGCGCTCTGGCGGGTGTTGCGTGCCGCCCTTGTTTTGAGATTGCTTATTCCGGGCGGCGGTGTTCTGGAAGCTGTTCGTGAACACCTCGTCGTCCTCCTCGTCCACGTCGAGGGCCAGGGGCGCCAGCTTGGAGTCGACCATCCTGAAGATCTCCTCCTGCGCGGCGAGGTTGAGGTGGCTGGGGTTGCGGCGCGTGGGGAAGCGGCTCTCCTCCTCCGTCTCCGTGATGTTCTCCAGGTCCCCGAAACTCGGGCGGCGCAGGGAGTGCAGGGAGCCTCTGTAAGACACAGGGACACGCCTACAGACACACATGCATACATACATACATACACACACACACACACACACACACACACACACACACACACACACACATACATACACACACACACACACACACACACACACACACACACACACACACACACACACATACAATCACACACCCCACATACAATCACACACACAACACACACCACACACACACACACACACACACACACACACACACACACACACACACTGTGTCTCTGTCGCTGTCTGTCTGTCTGTCTGTCTGTCTGTCTGTCTGTCTCTCTCTCTCTCTCTCTCTCTCTCTCTCTCTCTCTCTCTCTCTCTCTCTCTCTCTCTCTCTCTCTCTCACACACACACACACACACACAGACACACACACACACACACACACACACACACACACACACACACACACACACACACACTAACTGCTCTGCCCCCCCCCCCACACACACACACCACACACACGCACACACTAACTGCTCTGCCCCCCCCCCCACACACACACACACACCACCACCACCACCACCACCACCACCCACACCAACACCAACAACAAGCACGTTGTTCCCTAACCTGGGCCGCTTGTGTTCAAAGGAGCAGTAGCGCTGGGACAGGCTGACCGAGAAGTGGTCGTCGTCATTCTGCTCGCTGCGGACCACGTGACCGTTGCTGCCCGCTCCGACCGCTGTCCCGTTGGTCTTGGCGATCGCCGTCCCGTTCCTGCTCAAGGAGGTGTGGCCGCTGCTAGCCTCGGTGCTGGGACTGCTGCCGCCCTGTCCCGTACCGGCCCCCTCGTTGCTGTCTTCGTGTTTCCCGCACTCCAGGTCCCGACAGACTGGAGGGGCACCAGCTGGGACAGCCCCTGGGGGACGGGGGGGGGTGGGGGGGGCAGACGAGTTAGTCACCTCATAGTCAACGCTGGGGGGGTTGCGGGGGTTGGGGGACGGGGGGCAGTCGATTTAGTCACTACATAGTCAACGCTCGAGGGTGGGTGGGGGTGGGGGTGGGGGCCGAGTTAGTCATTTCATAGTCAACGCTCAGTCTTTCTTTCTTTCCTTTCTTTCCTTCCTTCTTCTTTTGTCTCGTCATGGATGGTTGACCGGGCGTACACGAAAGGTTTATTTATTTACAATAACGTACATATTCCTACCATGGAAGAACTGACTCTCTAGACAAGCACATTAAAGGACCATTCACCTTTTACAGCGAGTCAGGTCCAAAAATAATTCAGCTGGCGGTAGTTTTCAAAACTGGATTTTTAATCAAATCAATCTTTATTATTCATCAGTATACAAAGCATAAAAATGAAAATTTCCTTTGACACATAGGCTCAAGAAGTTACATTTAAAATAACAATATATATTCACTAAAAGATCAATGATTCTGATCGTGACTCGGCCTGTCCTGTCCACCTTCCCTTCAGTGTCAGACATGTGCGTGAGGCACGCGCACGCACACATACACACACACGCGCGCGCGCTCGCGCTCAAGCACGTTCACGCACCCACACACTGACATACACGCATATACACCCCCACCCCCCCACCCCCCGCACACACACACACACACACACACACACACACACACACACACACATTACATACGCATGTCCGAACACACGCACATGCTTGCAAGTGCTGCGAAACTCTGTCTGTCTGTCTGTCTGTCTGTCTGTCTCCCTCTGTCTGTCTGTCTGTCTGTCTGTCTGTCTCTCTCTCTCTCTCTCTCTCTCTCTCTCTCTCTCTCTCTCTCTCTCTCTCCCTCTCTCTCTCTCTCTCACACACACACACACACACACACACACACACACACACACTCTCTCTCTCACACACACACTCTCTCTCTCTCTCTCTCTCTCTCTCTCTCTCTCTCTCTCTCTCTCTCTCTCTCTCTCTCTCTCTCTCTCTCTCTCGTTGGCTAATCTGTTTCTTACTTCTTGCGGACTTTCTTGATGCAGACGTACATGAAGGAGACGACAATGAGACAGGACACGCCCCCACCGCCGCGTACACTATGATGTCCGTTGTGTCTGTTGAAGCAATGACGTCATCATCAACATTGTAAGGCAGTATTACAACCACACCACCACTGACCACCCTCGTCAGCTGATCACCACCAGAACCTAGCCCGCTTTCATTGCTACAGTGTGACCGCTTTGTCTCTGCCCATGCCTGCTTTTAGCGCTACAGTGTGACCGCTTTGTCTCTGCCCATGCCTGCTTTTAGCGCTACAGTGTGACCGCTTTGTCTCTGCCCATGCCTGCTTTTAGCGCTACAGTGTGACCGCTTTGTCTCTGCCCATGCCTGCTTTTAGCGCTACAGTGTGACCGCTTTGTCTCTGCCCATGCCTGCTTTTAGCGCTACAGTGTGACCGCTTTGTCTTAGACACTGCTCAACCCTGTCATTTTTTAAAGCCAAACTGAAAACCTTCCTCTTCTTACAGTATTTCCGCCCCAACTAATATCAATACCCAGCTACAGTCAGTGTGTGTGTGTGTGTGTGTGTGTGTGTGTGTGTGTGTGTGTGTGTGTGTGTGTGTGTGTGTGTGTGTGTGTGTGTGTGTGTTTTCATGTAATACCTTACGTAAATTGTTTTGGTAGGACTGTGCCCTACGTGTGTATAGAATATTGTATTTAGGTTAATATGTATCATGTGAGCGCTTAGAGCGTTGATGAGCGTATGATGTAAGTACGTAAATATGTTGCTTTGCGTCCACAGAAGCGAGATGGCTTATTAGGGACTGCGAGCGCATTATTATTATTATACAATTACAAAAGACAGCTGGTGTCTTGGAGTTTGATCAGGAGGTCCACACCGTCGGGTGCAGTGATATCATAGGCTACAGTCTTGCTAGTCCAAAGGAAGGTCCACGAGTGTGCGGTGGGTTCGAATCCACTTCTTGACATCATTTTATGTCTACATCGATTTTATCTAAGCGAACAAATACACAGGGGACAGCTACTCTGGGAGCCATTGTTATTCAGCCCGAATAACTCTGCATGCCCTAATCATAAGACACGAGTTACCTCCCTTGGACTATCATTATCGATATATTTATCTATATGCATTAAACAATGACAAGCAAAACCGTTCCGATAGTAGTGACTTGAACCGTATTTCGGCTGTGAAAAGACTCAAAAATAATTATGATCATTGCAAAATATTTCAGTGTCTTAGCAATAGTTTCCGTATAGTATTTGAGCTGCAACAAGACAAGTATCAACACTGCAAAGCATTATAATGTTTAAGTATTAGTTTCCCGATGGTATTTCATCTGCAACAAAATACATTAACCCCTTCACTGCCATGACGTCACTTGAAAAGACCAATAAAAGTGCAAAATCTGAACCCTGAAGCCTTTTTGTCTTCTTGTTCGCACTGGCATGTGAAAAGATTTTCATCAAAATGCATAGCACTGAAAATAGACGTGTTACAGGACCGGAAAATACACTGTTTGTAGTGTGGGTCTGTGCATCTTTCAGCCCGGACATTTTACAGGCTGGGGCGGTGAAGGGGTTAATATCAGCACTGCAGTTTTAGTATCAGGTTCCGTATAGCATTTCAGATGCAACAAGAGGCTAAAATATCAGCACTGCAATTTAGTATCAGCTTCCGTATAGCATTTCAGACGCAACAAGAGGCTGAAATATCAGTACTGCAAAGTATCATAAAGTTTTAATATCGGTTTCCGTTTACTATTTGAGCTGCGATAAGATCCTTAAATATCAGCACTGCAAAGTATTATAAGTTTTAGTATCAGTGTCCGTTTATTATTTCAGCTGCAATAAGATCCTTAAATATCAGCACTGCAAAGTATTATAAGTTTTAGTATCAGTGCCCGTTTATTATTTCAGCTGCAACAAGATGCTTGAATACCAGCACTGAAAAGTATCATAAAGTTTCAGCATCAGCTTTCTATCGTATTTCACTGCAACAAGACGCTTGAACGTAATCCTCAACACTGCAAAATGTAATACTTTAGTTAATAATAGTTTCATATTGTATTTCAGCTGCAACAAAACACGTATATGTAAGCAGTTATCGGCACTACAAATGGTATAATGTTTTAGTGTAAGTTTCTGAATAAAAAAAAAATAACGACAAAATGAATGTGGAGCAGATCACCTATTCC
>OY757544.1:30037542-30101490 GCA_963584105.1 Alviniconcha strummeri | reverse complement strand
AGCCACTTGGGCGGCCACATTATATCTTTGGGGGTTGGCCTTGTACGTGCTGTGTTATAATAATTAAAGTATTTGTAAAGAGCAAAATCTTGTCTGTAGAGATTATTTTAAGTGCATGCACTCAACACACACACACACACACACACACACACACACACACACACACACACACACACACACACACACACAAACACACACTCTCTCTCTCTCTCTCTCTCTCTCTCTCTCTCTCTCTCTCTCTCTCTCTCTCTCTCTCTCTCTCTCTCTCACACACACACAAAACATTTGGCTGCCACTGCTGTGGATTTATAAAAACAGATGTTAATGTATGCAGTTGCATGGGATGGTGGTGGTAGGTTGGGATGGGGGGGGGGGAGACCTGTAATGAACACTGTAACAGTGTAAGGGAGTCTGCACTGAAGTGAAAACTGATTGGAGGAAAACTGAATTGACAGGAGGAAAAAGCCCTTGCAGCTCCAGGTGGTTTTGCCTGCATCAGCAGCACACCAGACCGAATGCAGAACTTGCTGAGCTGCATCCCTGCTACATTTGGGGACGTACACAACTTGAGGAGAGGGTTTAGATGCTTCATTTAGTCTCAGAACACTGAGTCTGTTTATGTGGAATAATGTAAATGTACACAGTTCTATCAGATTTGTGGGTCTTTTTCCCATAGCCTTACCAACTTTTGTAACACTCACCAGCAGTCATAATAGTTAATACTCAGTAATTGTGTATTATGAGTCAGTATAAAGTAGAGAGTCTTTTTAGTCATACAACAGACAGAAGTCACTACTGAGTTACTGTAGTAGCAGTGGTGGTAGTAGTAATGATCACTGTAACATTGTTCAGTGCTGAGTTGAAATCTGATTGTTTTCCAGAGTGTGTGGGATGTTTCTCAAGGAGAGGACAAGCTTTCTGGCAGCCATGCTCTTTGCAGTTCATCCGATACACACAGAAGCTGTGAGTTGGAATACTAGTTTTGCTTCTGATGTTAATATTATCATTGTTTTGTAGGAGTTTTCATCATTATATTGTTTGTATGTGATTCCTCTGTGTGTGTGTGTGTGTGTGTGTGTGTGTGTGTGTGTGTGTGTGTGTGTGTGTGTGTGTGTGTGTGCAAGGAATACAGTATTATGACCATATAATTAATTTTTGAGGTTTTAATGTGTCCATTTTTGTTGATCTTGTAAGGTGTGGTGTGCTCACCCTTTCTGGTAAAATAGAGCACTATAAAAATGACAGCTATTATTGTTGTTATTATTTTACATTATAACTGTTTCTCTGTCTCTCATTTCTCCATTCTCTTGTAATGTTTTTCTTCTTCTCATTTTTCCTTTGCTTCTTTTTTGAAGAAGTATCATAAGGATGTTTGCATTCTGAACTGCATAAAAAAAAGAGAGGTGCAAGTTCATTATGCAGTGTGAATAGTGCAAGAGAAACATTTGATATGAACAGCATGTTATATAGTAAAACAGCAGGTCAGTTTTCAGCCAAATTTAAATTAGGTTTAGAACATTTACCTCATAAACTGTTGCTGTTCTGTTAATAGCGTTAAACAACTAAGAGAAACAGTTTTCATGCACAGTGTGTTATGCATAGTGAAACAATAGGGTCAGTTGATGTTTCATTTAGTTGAAATGGCTGAGTGAGTCCTGCAATGAAGAAGAATAGTACAGGAGCACTCTCATTAAAAGAATGCCCTTTGGGTGATTATATCATTTTCACCATGCGATGGGTGTATTATTTTCACCAGGTGATGATGTGTCTTTGTTTCTTTACCAGGTGACAGGTGTGGTGGGGCGTGCAGAGAGTTTGTCATCCATCTTTTTCCTGGCAGCATTCCTGACCTACGCCAGATGCACAGGGTACAGAACTCCCATTGGTAAGTAATGGGTGCTACATGACTGACTGCCATCCTCCCGTTGCTGTTCATTGAAGAGTTCCTGTAGCCAGCAGTTCTGGACAACATCACTGATTGGGTGGTTTTTGTTGAAGAGTTCCTGTAGCTGACAGTCCATGCCAGAGAGCTGGACAACATCACTGATTGGATGGGTTTTGTTGAAGAGTTCCTGTAGCCAACAGTTCCTGTAGCCAACAGTCTGTGCCAGACAACTGGACAACCTGGTTGGATAGTTTTCAGAAACTCTGTGCCAGACAACTGGACAACCTGGTTGGATAGTTTTCAGAAACTCTGTGCCAGACAACTGGACAACCTGGTTGGATAGTTTTCAGAAACTGAGCTTTAGATAGGGGTGGGATAGCTCAGTTGGTAGAGTGTCTGACTGAAAAGCCAGGTGCATTGATACTGATGTTATGGAGAGGTAACAGGGCAGGACAGGGATAGCTCATTTGGTAGAATGTCCGACTGAAAAGCCAGGTGCAATGCTGACATGGGTTCAAGTACCTGGTGCGGCAAGGGATTTTTCTCCCAGTCAGCTTTCAGTGCAGACTCTCTTACGGTGTCCGTACAGCCCCCGTGTGCATCAACATTTGTGCACATGTTAAAAATCTGGCAGCCATACCATTGTCTGGACACACGACAATACTGCATGCACTGGTTGGAATGGGTAGCGCTGCTCTTGTGGCTGCTGCGCCTTACCCAGGTATGGCAACCTGAATTTCCCGCAAGGGATGAAGAAGTACTGAAAAAAGAAAAGTGATTTCCCCCCCAGGTGCAAGTGTGTGAGGGTTGGTCAGAGTCTTTGTGACGGTGTGGACAAAGTACTCCACCTTGTGATGCCCAACCCCTGTATGTGTTTATCAACAAGTGGCACAAACACATTCCACACAGTTGTGTGGGTGGGTGTTATGCATTGAACCTTGAAAACATGCATAGGTTTCAAGAATGTGTAAGCGTTTCGGGCCTGCGCGAGTGAGGAGCTCTAAGTACCCATCATTATTATTAATTTAGATATTGTTTTTACTCATAATAATTAAATCAGAGAAAGACAGCAACAAAGATTCTGTCTGTGTAAGACAAACTGAGCTCACCAGCCTACAAAGTTGTGCTGGTGCAAGCGTGTGGTCTTGTGAACTTGCTGCCATCTGGCTGTTTTGTTGATGATGGTGACAATTGACATGCTTGCAGTGTGGCGACCCCTGGTGTTGACGGTTGTCCTGGTCACGGTTGCCATGCTGTGTAAGGAACAAGGAATCACCGTCATTGGCGTGTGCTGTGTCTACGAAGTCTTCATGGCCCAGAGAGTGAGTAGGTCATCCTTTGAGTTGACGGCTGTCAGCAAGATGGCAAAGGCAGATTACAAAGGTATAAAACACAGGGGTCATGTCTCAGTAATTGCAATGTTCACCGAATGATAAAAGTAAATAACACCCAAGGTCACATCTGAGTACACGCAAAGGTGAGTAACAGTGGTAAGAAATACCCAGGGTCATGTCTGAGTTATCGTAAAGGTCAACAACAAAGGTCAGAAACACCCAGGGTTATGTCTAGGTAATCCCAAAGGTAAAAACAAAAGTAAGAAACACCCAGGGTCATGTCCGAGTTATGTCCATGAATGCTCTTGTTTCTTCGTCAGACCAAACAACCTCTCCCCTGGCCAGCCATCAGTAGAAAGGAGCGCGTGCATCCTTGTTGATAGCTAGTCATTCCCACCACAGCAAAAGAGTCTCAGGAGGCTGAAATGGAATGCTTGTCATGTTCAGCTGGGTCAGAAGCGGGGCGGAGGGTAGCATGGGTTGGGCGCACTTTCAGTCCAGTGTGAACATTTTAGCCCGGGCAGAACGTGCGCTCAGCATGGAAAATTTGGCCAGCGTGAGCAGCCCCAGTGTGAACAAATGTTCCGCATAGCCTCAAACTGGTTCGCTGCATGAGCTCAAGGCCCTGCGCGCTTGGTGTGCAGGCCACCTTCTCGGAGCTTCTGTCCATCCTGGGGGGCTTTGCCCGAGGGAAGCCGCACGTTCCCAGCTGGCTACGGACATCCGTTGTGCGCGCAGGGTTCCTGGTCTTCTCCACGCTCTTCCTGCTCTTCGCCCGCATCAAGGTCATGGGGGCCCAGCTGCCCGTCTTCACAAAGTGAGAACCTTTGCTGGTGTTGTAGTGTTGCTGGGGGGGGGGGGGGTTAGTGAAATAAGTTGTTTCATTGGGAGGTACAGATTTTTTTAAGGGGGGGGGGTATCATTGGTGCGAGCTGCTACAAGTATAATTTTTGTCACGACAAACGCGTTTGTTGCAACAAAACACATCTTTTGTTGCAACAAGAATATTCTTGTCGTGACAAAAGTTTTGTCACAAAATATGTTTGTTGCAACAAAACTTGTCACGACAAATATTTGTTGCGACAAAATTATGTTTGTCATGACAAAAGTTTTGTCGCGACAAATATTTGTCACAACAAAAGTTTTGTCGGGACAAAAGACGTGTTTTGTTGTGACAAATATTTGTCACAACAAAAGTTCTGTCGCGACAAACATAATTTAGTTGTGACAAAAGACGTGTTTTGTTGTGACAAAAGACGTGTTTTGTTGTGACAAAAGACGTGTTTTGTTGTGACAAAAGACGTGTTTTGTTGTGACAAAAGACGTGTTTTGTTGCGACAAAAGACATGTGTTGCTGTGACAAAAGTCGTGTTTTGTTGCGACAAAAGACGTGTGTTGCTGTGACAAAAGACGTGTTTTGTTGCGACAAAAGATGTGTGTTGCTGTGACAAAAGACGTGTGTTGTTGTGACAAAAGACGTGTGTTGCTGTGACAAAAGACGTGTGTTGTTGTGACAAAAGACGTGTTTTGTTGTGACAAAAGACGTGTGTTGTTGTGACAAAAGACGTGTGTTGTTGTGACAAAAGACGTGTGTTGTTGTGACAAAAGACGTGTTTTGTTGTGACAAAAGACGTGTGTTGTTGTGACAAAAGACGTGTGTTGTTGTGACAAAAGACGTGTGTTGTTGTGACAAAAGACGTGTTTTGTTGTGACAAAAGACGTGTTTTGTTGTGACAAAAGACGTGTTGTGACAAAAGACGTGTGTTGTTGTGACAAAAGACGTGTGTTGTTGTGACAAAAGACGTGTTGTGACAAAAGACGTGTTTTATACTTGCAGCAGCTGCCACCAGTGATGGGTGGCTGGGGGGGGAGGGGGGGGGGGTTGCATTACCTGGCTCTGGTTGCATTTTCTTTGTGCAGTATTTTGTACTCTTACTCACGGATTGTTCCCCTGCCTGTCACGTAACTACATTCTCACTTCAGTAGCGTCATGGTGGTGGTGGTTTTTTGGCAGGGGAGGGAAGGGGGGGATGGAGGGAGGGCATTAGTGTCCGTTTTTTCCTTTTTAGCTGGGATATTTCTGGTAGCAATAGTCTGTCCATTTTTTGTTGCTTTGGTTGCTGGTTTAAAAAAAAAAAAGGCATTGTGTCTCCACTTTGTTGTCTCCACTTTAAACTTTTAAAGCCACTGTCCTCTATTACTAGTCATAAGGAGATAAAAAATAGGGTAAAACCTAATAGACCGCACCGTTCTTGTGAACTTAATTTCTTTTCTAGAACACTGCAATACACCTTCAAAACTTCACTCCGCAGAAACAAAAACAATCAGTTCAAAAAAATATTGCAATCCACACACAGTTCTCCTGTTACTTGTATGCGAATTGAGACCTTCCTGGTGTTCTATCCATGCAAAAACATTCTGATGGCACCAGAATGAAGTGCAGGAAAAGAGGGCACAACATGAAACAAGCTTTAGTGATGGTGTCCAAAAAGGTCACCTTGTAAAATCAATATAAAATCAACGGGACATTAGTTGCAAAACTTCTACTGCAGATCATGGTCTGTTTGTGGTTGACAGGACATTAAAATCCAGTTACTACTACCACTAACCTGCTTCAAGCACACATGGTGTTTAGCCTGGGAAAGAGATTTCCTCTAAACGCTGTCTTGACCTGAGCTGTCCTTGGCCAGGTTTGACAACCCGGCCTCCGTCTCCCCGACGCCCGCCCGCCAGCTGACCTACAACTACCTGCTGCCGCTCAACGCCTGGCTGCTGCTGAACCCCATGGGGCTGTGCTGCGACTGGACCATGGGCACCGTGCCGGTCATCACCTCCATCCTGGACCCCCGCAACCTGGCCACGCTGGCCTTCTACACCGTCATGGTGCGGCTGGCCGTCTTCGCCTTGTCCCAGCAGACGCGGCGCTCGCGGGCCGTTATCATGGTTTGTGTGATCGGGTGTGATTTGCGTGGGATTATGATGTGTGTATGTGCGTGCATACCTGAGCAGGAGCGTTTGTGTGTATACAGATGTGTGTGTATGCAGATGTTTTTATATGTATTTGTGTGTGTGTGTGTGTGTGGGGGGGGTGATGGGTGAAGGGGGGGTGATGGGTGGAGGGGGGGTGATGGGTGGAGGAGGGGGGGTGATGGGTGGAGGAGGGGGGTTGAGGACGCAGCAGTGAAGGGGTTGAAGCCCTGAGGTCCATCGTTGCCCTTTGCCTTCAGTGTGTTGTCCGGTCCACCTGTACAGCAGTGTGAGGGTTTCTGTTGGCAGAGTTTGTCCCTCATTGTGCTGCCATTCGTGCCGGCCTCCAACCTGTTCTTCCCAGTGGGCTTTGTGGTGGCGGAACGCATCCTCTACACACCCAGCCTCGGCTTCTGCATGCTGGTGGCGCTCGGCTTCGACATCCTCGTTCAGAGCAAAAAGTGAGTGAGGAGGCTGACGCTGGAACCACTTTCAGACAAACGCAGAACAAAATAGTGCGCTTTAAGACGAGGATTGAAATATACCCAGTGACATGTTTCTTGTGTTTTTGGTCCTTCTAACTCCTCTGTCTCTCCCCCTGCCCACTACCCCTACCTCAGCTGGTCCGAGGGTGGATAATACACTGTACAGCTGGTCCTAGGGTGGATAATACACTGTACAGCTGGTCCTAGGGTGGATAATACACTGTACAGCTGGTCCTGGGGTGAATAATACACTGTACAGCTGGTCCTAGGGTGAATAATACACTGTACAGCTGGTCCTGGGGTGAATAATACACTGTACAGCTGGTCCTAGGGTGGATAATACACTTTGCAGCTCACGGCAGTCCAGTCTCAGCTATTTCCCACTCTTTAGTTCACCGGCTCACCCCCATTGCACTCAGCTTGACCCCAGGTCACGCCTGACATTCCAGCGTGGCATCTGGCACCAGTGGAAACTGGGCCTTCTTTGTTATTACTTGTGCCTGCAGATCTTGAAGCATTTTATGGCAGTTTCAATCGCATGCTGTGGAAAAGCCCGGATTTTTGACTGCATGAATGTTGGTGTGTTTATTAGTCCAGTCTCTTCTTTTTTAAAGCCAGTTATTCATTTTCGTGATTCAGTCCTGTAAGCTGTGATATAATGACTTAGCTGGTGTATGTGTGCGTCCCTTTTCCATCATGGAGAGCGGTTTTTCGGCTGACCATTCATTAACTGAACACGCAAGGAGAATGAATTCTCTTTGCAGACTCAGTGGAGAACGAGTGAAAAGAGGTGAGAAGGATAAAAATAGAAGTAAGGGGACCCATTGTACTCAGTATTCTGACGAAATTCTATCGATTTTTGGAATAGACATTGTTGAAGATACAGACAATAAGCATTCAAGTGCCATCAACCATCAACTGCCTGAAAAAAACGTGTTTGGGACTGAGGAGCACAGAGTGTTAACTTAGTGAAAGAACACGCACATGACACCTCTCTTCCACAGGCTAATGCCATCTTTAGAGAAAAACAAAACGTAACTGTATGCTTTGCAAGCTGCAAATTAGGAGCACATAAGATTATAACAAAGTTCTGAAAGTGCTTCAAAACTTGAATGTCTGTATAACAGGTTTTATTTTCGTGTTTATTTTAAAAGTATGGTACCTTTTACTGTGGCAGTGAAAACAAACTAGTGACACATGTAGGAAAACAAAATAGGTACCGCAAATATTGTAAATCACCATCATGTTCAATACGACTTGTAGCAAATTAAATACTGTCAGTACACATTCCCTAAGGAAAAGAAGCACTGTGAGTAGCGTCTGAGGCGCTTGGAGTGCATGTTCTTGTGAATGGATTACTGTTCGTCGAGTGATTAATGAAGCCCGCTACAAGCGTAAGGTAGGTGAATCATGACTTTTGGCTTGATGTCACTAAAGTAGATGCATGTAGGTTTGTGAGCATGACATCATTACTCTTGCAAAAATCCGTTTGCGTGACTTAGCGTCGTGGGAAAAACGTGGAAAAATTAGGTCGGCGACGGAGTGCTCAAATCTCCGTGATTTCTGTGTTGTTTTTGTGCGTCTTGCACGGCATGCGTTTTGCTATTTTATGTGGCATGTTTAGTGTCGACAGAAACCTTGTTCTTTTCTCTACAGAGCTCATTTGATACAAAACCTTTAGCTGCAAGTCTTAATGAGTAAAATGCTTTGCAATCAACCACCCCAATTTTGCTGCTTTGTCCCTTCACCCGCTGTCGCTGACCACAGCGCTGTTACCACCACTGTGCGTGCAGCATAGCAAGGTCAGCGCGTGGCACTCCCTGTGTACAGCACGCTTCAGTCTGTGTGAAGTGCAGGTGTGCGCTAGTCTCTAGGGTCAGCGTGGGTTATAGTCAGCCGGCCACTCGCCCGTTGTTTATCTTTAAGCATCCGCCTGCTGCTAGCGGGCAGTGGCGAAAACTAAAGGGACAGATTCAGACTGCCGTGAGCTGGAATGTGAGTGATTCTTTTATCACACAGTGGACACCATGGACAGTGCGTTCATACAGTATTGTATTTATTGCCGTGTTGCAGGTCCCTACGTTTCATCCTGTATTTCTTTGTGACGCTTCTGCTGCTCTCCCACAGCGCCAAGACCTTTGTCAGGAACTACGACTGGTGAGCAGGGGGGGAGTTTTTTTGTGTTGTTGCAGTAGTCAAAGAGGATGTGTGTACATCTTGCTTTTGGTGGATTTTTTGGGGGATGGGTGGGGTGCTTTCATGCTATTGCTGATTTTTAAATGTTACTTTGTGCGTGAACGTGCTTGTGGTGTGTGCACTTTTGTGTGCTTGTGTGTATGTCCGTATGTGTAGGAGTGTGTGTGTCCGACACAGGAAATGTGTGGGAGTGTGTGTGTGTGTCCGACACAGGAAATGTCTCATGAAGTTGTCTGTTGCAGGACTTCGGAGTACACCATCTTTCGCTCTGCACTGAAGATGAACCGTGACAACGCCAAGTTGTGGAACAATGTTGGCCATGCTTTGGAGAAGGTGGAGAACTACCAGGAGGCTCTCATCTACTTTGAAAAAGCTGCAAGGTGGGTTGCGGAAGTTTGGCTGTGATGGTGACTGCTATTTGAACAACTTTCATTGGAATGATTGGACTTGTCTGCGTTATGGTCAACACAAGCAGTGCCCCCACTCAGACATGGATAGCCTTCTTCATCTTCTTCATCTTCTTCTTCTTCATCATCTTCTTCTTCTTCTTCTGATTCATCTTCTTCTTTGTCTACTTAATCTTCTTCTTTTATCTTCATCATCTTCTTCTTCTGCTTCTGCTTCATCTTCTTTGTGTTCATAATCTTCTTCATCATCATCTCCTTCTTCATCATTGTCATCTTTTTCTTCTGTATCAGTGTATGGTGTCCAGCCTCAACAGATTGAAGACCTTGACACTGTTGCTAGTTTGAGTGCATGCTGGGGTATTTGGGTGTTTCCATAATCCACCAAATTCTGATATGGACAACAGGAACTTTAACATGCTTATGTGATCTTTTTGTATGCATATATAATTGGGGAACTGCTGTTTATAGTCTCATCCAGGAGATGTAGCACCATATTTGGCTTGTCCAAACGTAGTGAGGAAATTCCTGCAATTGTGTGTGTTTGTCTTTGTTCTTTGAGGTGTGAATGAATACATTTCAGTGACTGGTTAATGTCTTGCTTCTAAAGAAAGAGGGATTCTGAAATTGTGCATTGTTCGGTAAGCAGGAGAGCTCAAAACGCTGGTAAAAAATGCTCATTCTCTGTACTCCATAAAACCATGCACCAGTATACAGTGCTTTTTGTAACAACGTATGTTCATCTGGTCTCCTAGTGCATGCTGGGCTATCTTGGTGTTTCCATAATCTGTGGAACTGTAACGTGACTGCAGGGTCTGTAATGTGCGTATGTGATTTCAGCGTACAGCCCGATGACATCGGGGCCCACATCAACGTGGGTCGTACCTACAACAACCTCAACCTGTCGGCGCCGGCAGAGAAGGCGTACCACCGAGCCATCGATCTCTTCCCTCCCATCATTAAAGGTAGGAGTCGAGTTTAGGATTAAAATGGGGCTGGGAAGACTAGTCTACAGAACAAATCAAAATCTGTTAACTGCCGTGTTGTTCAAACAGAACCAGACAGTTTCCCACAAGTTTGTTTTTTGCAGTTAATAGTAGCCTTGGTTTGGGAGGTCATGAGGGATGTGGTGTCAGGTTTAATAATAGTAATAACAACACTCTTATCTTGCGATACTCGTTGAAACATTTACCAGCTCACGGTGCTGTACATTATCACAAGTACAAAGAAACAATCATAACAATCAGTACCCCTGTGAACAAGTACTATGCATACAGACAGCAACACTCAAACATTCAACAACAATAACAACAAACACAGAAAAAAAAACTCATTCAGCTATCCTTCATTCTGTGTCTGCAACATACAATTAACGTTGCGACATCCAGTTAATGTTGCAACATAAATTAACATAGCAACATATAGTTAACCCAGTTGGCCCCAGACTGCCCGTCACCGCCCGCTCTTTTGCCGTACCGCAAAACCCCCGACTGCCCATCACCGCCCGCTCTTTTGCCGTACCACAAAACCCCAGACCACCCATCACCGCCCGCTCTTTTGCCGTACTGCAAAACCCCAGACCGCCCATCACCGCCCGCTCTTTTGCTGTACCGCAAAACCCCAGACTGCCTGGTAGCAGCCGGCTAGCAGATGCTCCATACTAGCATCATGGCTTATGCAAATAGGAACGGGATTCACACGAGACTTGTAGCCATATTTTCACTATTGTTTACTGTTTCTGGTGATGTCCTTTGTTCGAAGTTTGGCAAAGTTTGAGAGACGTGAATTTTCAAAGTTGCAAGGTGAACACACGATAGATGCCCGAAAATAAACAAAAGCCCTGCTGTTAGCAATGGCGTCGGAGCTTCATCTTTGGAGATTCAAACTGGAAATTTTGCAAAGTCAGTTACCCCGTAGGCACCCAAAAACCTGACATTCAGATGCGGACATTTCTGACTGGATTTATTTTTATTTTTTGTTTTTATTTTCTAGTGAAAAAATCAAAACCTTTTTGATATACAGGAACACTTTTCGCAAACTGGGAAAAATACAAAGTGAGCTGAAACTTGTTTGGATGATGATGAGTTGATGCTTAATGTCCTCAGATGTCAGTTGACATATTAGGGACAAGTTGTGACCAATGCTGAAGCACGGTTCAATAATTCTTTACATCCACGGAAACCAGAGGGCTCGTTAGGATGGACAGCCCAGGACGTCCACCTCGACTCTCACACAGCTCCTGAACTATGAACTTTTGTTTGGTGTTTATTATTGATTTTTAAAGTTGTATGCCTGGATCATTTGGCACAGTTACTTCCCTTCACAACGGATTTCATACCGAAAGGGCTGCGGCTGGTCTGGGGCCAAGTGGGTTAACGGTGCAACATGCAATTAATGTTACAACATAGAATTAATGTGACATACAGTTAACATTGCAACATATAGTTAATGTTACAACATACAATTAACATTGCAACATAGAATTAATGTTACATACAATTAACGTTGCAGCATACGTGTTCAGAGGTTTGTGATGATGAGTGGACTGCAGAACTAGCATCAATAGCTGTGCCAGGATCTTTTTGTGTGTGTGTGTCTGCACAAAACAAAGGGATATGGAAATGTGTTGTCAGCTTTGGACAGATCACTTGCTTGAGGTTTGTATGGGTAAAAGACACCTTTATTTTAAGTGCTGGCTGTATTTTCTTTTCTTTTTATTTGTTTGATGAAAGTGCGTAAGCTGCTGGTTTGAGTATTGTTTCTTGCCTTGACTTCTGCTTTTATTTCATTGATTTAGACTTTTTAGAGTAAAAGGAGGAATTATTTGAGGTAGATATATTGGGGCTTTCAACCAACTGAAACACATAAACGCATGCTAAACGGGAGGTACATGAAATGCTGAGGCTCTTTGCATGTTCCCTGGGACAGGTCGGAGTTACACAGCCCGTGTGGCCCCCAACCACCTCAACGCCTACCTCAACCTGGCCAACCTGGTGTCCAAAGACGAGAAGAGGCTGGAAGAAGCCAGAAGTGTGAGTACCTCAGCAACCTGTCCGTCGGTTCTGAGCTTTCATTTACATTACATTACAGCCTGAGATTTCATCTACATTACATTACAGCCTGAGATTTCATTTACATTACATTCTGAACTTTCACTTACATTAAAAAAGTCATTATATTCAGAGCCTTTATATTACACTGCATTAGATTCAGAGCTTTCATATTACATTTTATGTGAGGCTGTACCTCTGGTGGAGTTTATATACCTTGTATTTACTCTTATGCCATGTGAGACTTACTGTTTGTGTGTTTGTGTGACATCTTTCAACCGCTAATTAACTCCTTTGTGTGTTGATTCTGAGCAGTTCAGTACAAGTAAATACATCTTCACAACTGCTTTTTCTCAACTTGAAGGTGTTTTCAAGAAATGTTTAAGGTGTTTTATGGTATGTACTTTGTTCATTATTTGAGCCTCATGCTGTCATTCCTCTAGGACTGATGTTGACCAGCGGAAAGCTTGATGGTTGAATTTTCTTCATCCTTTGTAGATTTACTGTCTGTTTCCTGAAGAACAGGTCTGCCCTATAAAAAAAAATGCACATGTTCTGCGCTGTCTCCTTAAAGTATATTCTTTTTAACCTTTTTCTTTGCTTTAATCTTGTGGTTTACTTGTTTTGTTTCTTCACAGTCCATTGTCCCCTTCAGATTTTTCCCATGCTAGCTTTAGGCTGCTTTTTCTGGTAGAGTTGTGCCACCCAGCATACCAAGATATCAAAATAGCGCTGTCCTTCTTACAGCCTACTAAAACAAAGTGACGATAGCTATTAGTTAACTGACCTGGATGGAGTAGGCTGTTTTGATCAACTGGACCAAGCAGAACATCTTCTTCACCCACACCAGCAGGAACTTCACATAGATCACAAAGTGTCATACAAAAAAGAGGTGTTTTAATTACGCCGTATGTCATTCCCTTCCTGCTTTGTTTTTTTTTTACTCCAGGACACAACAAGTATGCTCGCTTCATGTGATTAGCCATAAGTTAGCAAAGACCAGTCTCAGCAGATGATGATGAACTTCATGTGATTAGCCATAAGTTAGCAAAGACGGTCTCAGCAGATGATGATGAACTTCATGTGATTAGCCATAAGTTAGCAAAGACGGTCTCAGCAGATGATGATGAACTTCATGAAGTGGTGCTTAATGTCCTCAGATGTCAGTTGACATATTAGGGACAAGTTGTGACCAATGCCGAAGCACGGTTCAGTAAATCTTTACGTCCATGGAAACCAGAAGGCTCGTTAGGACGGACAGCCCAGGACGTCCACCTTGACTCTCACACAGCTCCTGAACTCAGCCAGTTGTGTTGAATCAGAACTGTGTCATATCTGGGTGTGCAGTATTAGATACACAATTTATCAGCTTTTTTAGAAAGGTTTTGGTAATGTGGTGTCACTGAAGTTCTGATTTTTTTAATGATTTTTGTTGTTGTTGTTGTACTCTGTATTGGAGCTATTTTGTCATGCTCTGTATTGGAGCTGTGTTTGTCATGCTCTGTATTGGAGCTGTTTTTGTCATGGTTTGTATTGGAGCTGTTTTTGTCATGCTCTATATTGGAGCTGTTTTGTCATGCTCTGTATTGGAGCTGTTTTTGTCATGCTCTGTATTGGAGCTGTTTTTGACATGGTCTGTATTGGAGCTGTGTTTGTCATGGTCTGTATTGGAGCTGTTTGTCATGCTCTGTGTTGGAGCTGTTTTTGTCATGCTCTGTATTAGACCTTTTTTGTCATGCTCTGTATTTGATCTGTTTTTGTCATGCTCTGTATGCTCTATATTGGATCTGTTTGTCATGGTCTGTATTGGAGCTGTTTTTGTCATGGTCTGTATTGGAGCTGTTTTTGTCATGGTCTGTATTGGAGCTGTTTTTGTCATGGTCTGTATTGGAGCTGTTTTTGTAATGGTCTGTATTGGAGCTCAGTATTGGAGCTGTTTTTGTCATGGTCTGTACTGGAGCTGTTTTTGTCATGGTCTGTATTGGAGCTGTTTTTGTCATGGTCTGTATTGGAGCTATTTTTGTCATGGTCTGTATCGTCATTTCAGTTGCTTCAACAAGCCATCACCATGAGGTCAGACTTCATCGAGGCCTACATCAACCTTGGAGACATCTTTGTCAAATTAGGAAGGTTGGTGTTTGTAAATTGCTGGTTACCAGTACTGAGCCTGAATGTTTTCAGTATCAATCTAGAATGGATTTCCAATCAGTGTGAACACACTGTAAGTACTCTTTGTGAACAGAGACCATGGTCAGAGTTAGCCGTTATCAAGTATACAGACAGCAAAGAAGTATGAAGAATATCCACAGAAGTGATCATGTAGGAAATCAGTGATATGGCAATTCAGCACTGACTTTCACAATATGTTGTCTGATTTTATTGGGTGGAAATACAAACTCTTCATATCCTGTCCTCCTTAAAGGTGCTTAACCTTTTGGTTCATGTGTATATTACTAATACCCAGACCAAGTGCAAGTAAAGTGGGCGTAAGATGTTAGTAATGACGCTGTGATGTACAGCGACTCACTATGACTTACAACAAGGGCTCTTCTTGTGATTTGCTGAGCAACGCAACAAAGCTTGTTATTGACGTTGATTCTTAAAATTATTTTGTTCAGGGTCACGGATGCTCAAAAGACATATGAGGATGCCATTCGGATTGAGCCCAAAAATGCTGACCTGCATTTCAATGTAAGTAAAAATGCATTCTGTAAAAGATACAGTCACTCATTCAGAATCACATGCAACTTGAGTGCAGTGAGTCTGCACAAGAGCAGAGAATACAGCTATATAAAAGCAATCCATAATAATGATAATAAGGGGCCTTTTGAGGCAGCAGACTGTGCAGAGTGCTGCGGTCCAGACACTGGTGTTTACGGCAGAGTTAACGTACTGCTTTGTATCTCACTTGACCCGAGGCAGTTGTCCGCTCATTAACACGCAGTTTCAAGCAACCGTAATTTCTTCATTACAAGGTGCTTCTGGATACCTTTTAGTCCTAAGATGTGGTTGAGAAGTGCGAAACTCCCCAGAAAGGTGCTCCAGAATATAAGGCACAACTTTGGCCGTGCCATAGCTGATGAGGGAGTGCTGTGATATGGCAATGTGCAAATGTTCACTGAACTTGCTGTCTGCGAAAAGGATCAATTGATTAGAAGAGCATATGTGACAGCAGTTCCCAGGGAAGGACCCAGTTCTTTCCTGCAGTGAATGAGATGAAACTGACATCAAAGCTGCCACCATTTTTACTCTTTCTTATTCAGTGTCAGCATGCGTTTTGTTTTTGGTTTCATACTCTTCCACTTTTGAGTAAATGCTGCTATCATACTCTTCCACTTTTGAGTAAATGCTGCTATCATACTCTTCCACTTTTGAGTAAATGCTGCTATCATACTCTTCCACTTTTGAGTAAATGCTGCTATCATACTCTTCCACTTTTGAGTAAATGCTGCTATCATACTCTTCCACTTTTGAGTAAATGCTGCTATCGTACTCTTCCACTTTTGAGTAAATGCTGCTATCATACTCTTCCACCTTTGAGTAAATGCTGGTATGTGCTGACAGCATGACTAGGCCTGTAGGTTCATTCCAAATCCCACTTCTGGAGTCACTTCCACTGTCAGTTGCCTGGAAAATACCACTGACCAGTTTCCAAGGGATGTGATTCTGTTCAGTCTGATGTGGCAACTGATTCAGGTTCAAAATGGTCATTATTAGTCTTTGGAAAAGCATGCATGCCAAATTTTATTCACAGATAAATCACTACTGACTATAAGACAAAGGGGTGAAATTTGAGGGAAAAAGTATCACCCTATACTGGTTATGGTCTGAAAAATATGCCAACTGTTTCTGGTTTACGTTTGAAATGTCATTATTTGCTCAACAACATTTTCAATACACACGTTTCCTGGACAGAACCGGTTTACTGAATTCTTTTGTTCTCTATAAAGACCCTAGGGGTCCTTTCAATACATTTGTTGCTTCATTCATCTGTTCTGAACCAACCCATCACTTTTTTTGGCTTTTATGTTGCTTTTTACGTCCACGGAGGCGGGATGACCTATTAGGGACGGGGACATAGTGGGAAAGGGGACAGGGTGACCCATCACTAGTAATGCATGTATTTGTAGTGTGTGTGTATGTGCGTGCATGTCTGTGCGTGCATGTGTGTGTGTTACCTGCAAGCAGTTGTGTGTGCACACTTGCTCATGTGACGACTTGTTTGTGAATGTGATAAATGCATATATATCTGTAGGCCTCTTAAGCACTTTGGGCTCTTACGAGATGGGGCAGCATTAATAATGTATCATTATTATTCTGTACTGATGAGTGTTCAGTTTGCCTGTGATGGATGCGTTTTGTGCTAAAGAATATTCGGTTTGCTTGTGGGGCTATTTGTACATTGTTAATGCACAGTATGAGTGGAACATTACCAAGACAAATTGCTGGGTACAATTTAATGTCACTGGCAAATAAATGTCTTTAAATCCCTGTGATAGATGTGTTTTGGGTTTGCTTTCAGCTGGGGGGGGGGGGGGGTACACAAATAAATATCTTTAAATCCCTGTGATAGATGTGTTGGGTTTGCTTTCAGCTCGGGGGGGGGGGGGGGGGTACACAAATAAATGTCTTTAAATCCCTGTGATAGATGTGTTGGGTTTGCTTTCAGCTGGGGGGGGGGGGGGGGGTACACAAATAAATGTCTTTAAATCCCTGTGATAGATGTGTTGGGTTTGCTTTCAGCTCGGGGGGGGGGGGGTACACAAATAAATGTCTTTAAATCCCTGTGATAGATGTGTTGGGTTTGCTTTCAGCTGGAGGGGGGGGGGTACATAAATAAATGTCTTTAAATCCCTGTGATAGATGTGTTTTGGGTTTGCTTTCAGCTGGGGGTGGTACATCTGGAACAGAAGCATAACACAGAGGCCCGACGCTGCTTTGAGCAAGCGCTTCAGATCAACCCTGACCACACGGTATGATGTCCTCACTCAGTCACTTCATACTGCAGGATAATGTTCCTCTGTTTGTTTGCTTCTGTTCTATGTCACTGGATGGGGTGGGAGGAGGGGTATTTTTCTGAGGGCAACAAGTAGACATGTATGTGAAAGGACTAAGGCTTAATGTATGCACAACACAGCAATAGCCACAGACTGTGACTAAGTACCAGTCCACGCTGACTGTTGTTCAGTCTCACTCCATGTAGGGCTGGCATTAGTTAGACAGACGGGAAACAGGCACTGGCTTCCTTCTGATCATGAATGGCTTAGGGAGTGGTACTGACCAGATTCTTCCGCAATGACCCCGCAGGCCACTCCGTCACTTTGCGTGAGCTGTATGTAGGCATCAAACCAGACAGACAAGGCAAGGCAAGACAAAACCATGCATGATAAATCACTGACGCCATATGCCATGAGTTCATGCAGTTGGGGACAGAGTTTGTTTCCCACAACTGTGAGACTGATGTACATGTACTGCTCTGTTGCAACAGTCACTGTACAACTCTGCAATACTCATGTACATGTACTGTTATGTTGCAGCAATCACTGTACAACTGCAATACTCATGTACATGTATTACTATGTTGCAGCAATCGCTGTACAACTCTGTCATGCTGATGTACATGTACTGCTATGTTGCAGCAATCGCTGTACAACTCTGTCATGCTGATGTACATGTACTGCTATGTTGCAGCAATCGCTGTACAACTCTGCAATACTGATGTACATGTACTGCTATGTTGCAGCAATCGCTGTACAACTCTGCAATACTGATGTACATGTACTGCTATGTTGCAGCAATCGCTGTACAACTCTGCGATACTGATGCAGGAGAGTGGGGATCCTAGGGACAGATCAGAGGCATTAAAAAGGTACGGCCACATCATCTCCATCGTCTGCATCCACATTAAACTTCTCCTTTCTGTGGTTTATTGCAGGCTTGTCTCTCCTGAACTTTCTGTTAAAAAAAAGCAGTGTGTTTAGGTAAAATATGGGAGGACATTAGAAAACAACAAAAAAGCAACTGCAACTGAAAGATGTGGAAAGCGTGAGTACTGGGATATGAATATGACTGTGAGTGTTGAGTGAGTGACTTGTCAAAAATGCCCAATGGTTAAAAGAGGGGAGGGGGGGGGGATGCTGAAATTTAAGGATTTTGCTTTAAAATGACCCGTTGATTCTGTGTTTCGAATGTGTCAGCTGTGTTCATCATGCCAGTGTATACCAGGTACTCGTAATGTGCCCACACTGCTCAAGGCCAAACACTGGAGATCACACAGTATGCGACAGGCATGTTGTGACACTTGATGGTTGTGGGTCTAATATTTAGTTCTGCTAACTGTCAGTCTCAAAGCTCATTTTCTAAAGATTATGTCAACAAGACTTTTTCCAGCAAAAGCCTTAACTGTCAGTTTTCATTTTGATCTCTCTACCCATTGGGCAGAACTTGCTTTGAGAGGGCTAGTTCCTTTAAATCAGCATGGCTCTGTGTGTGTGTGTGTGTGTGTGTGTGACATCAGACAGAACATGTTTTGAGAGTGCCAGTTCCTTTAAGCCAGCATGTTTTGGTGCAGAAGATGTTTTGAGAGGGCTAATTCCTTTAAATCAGCATGGCTGATTGTATGTGTGTGTTGTTTTCAGAGTGCTAGTTCCTTTAAATCAACATGACTGGTGTGTGTTTGTTGTTTTGAGAGGGCTAGTTCCTTTAAATAAACATGCCTGGTGCATGTGTGTGATGCCAGGTTGAAGAAGCTTGAACAAGGTGACCCCAGTGACCCCAAGATATACTTCAACAGCGCCATGCTAGCCATGGACGAGAAGAAGTTTGACCTGGCAGAGGTCAACTTTAAAAAAGCCATTGAGGTCAGTGAACACCAGTGAATGTTGAGAAAGAGGTACATATTTTGTTTGACTTGGCAGAGGTCAGCTTTTAAAAGCCACTGAGGTCAGTGGACACCAGTGAATGTTGAGAAGTAGTTTGAGATGGCAGCGATCAACATTGAGGTCACCATACACCCATGAGTGTTGTTAAAATTAAAGCTGTTTGACTACTTCAATGCATAGTTGTGTTTGAAGAGATGCTGGTGATTCAAAAAAATTCCAGCAAGTTGGCCGGGATGTTAGGTGCCCATGGATGTGCAGATGCTCATGAAGTTTTGAGCAGTTTTTTTGTTTGTTTGTTTTTTTGCTGCTTTAAAATCAAAATCAGTGTGGAAACCAAAAAATAGTGCTTTGGAGAAGTTTATTTTCTCAGAGCAGAGCTCCGTGAAGCCGATGATGCAAGGGAAAGAATGATGAGCAAAGAATACCCACGTAGGGCAAGCGCAGACTATTTTTGTGAGTGCTGGGATATGAATGTGACTGTGTTAGACAGATGGGAAACAGATGGTGTACACTGTGGAGAGCGGCCCAGTTTAACTTTTGTAACCTTTGAAAATGTTTTGCATAAAATATATGTGTACCTTGATGTTGAAAAGACCAGCCATTGTGCACCATGGTACGACTGTAGTCAATGTGTTTATTTTTATGGACCCTCAGTTTCGCAGCGCCCTCTTCAACCTGGCCCTGATGCTGGTCAACGATGTCCAACGCCCGATGGACGCACTGCCCGTCCTGCAGCAGCTGCTGAAGGTGTGACAACAGTTGTCTGTGATGCAGTGCCACATTCACTGCAGTGTCACCCCCCCCCCCCCCAACACACACACACACATCAGCTGTGCCACAGTCACTGCAATGTCCCCCCCCCCCCCCCCCCCACACACACACACACATTAGCTGTGCCACAGTCACTGCAGTGTCACCCCCCCCCCACACACACACACATTAGCTGTGCCACAGTCACTGCAGTGTCCCCCCCCCTCCCCCCCCCCCCCCCACACACACACATTAGCTGTGCCACAGTCACTGCAGTGTCACCCCCCCCCCACACACACACACACACACACACACACATTAGCTATGCCACAGTCACTGCAGTGTCCCCCCCCCCCCCCACACACACACACACATTAGCTGTGCCAGAGTCGCTGTAGTGTCCCCCCCTCCCACACACACACACACATTAGCTGTGCCGCAGTCGCTGCAGTGTCACCCCCCCCACACACACACACACACACATTAGCTGTGCCACAGTCGCTGCAGTGTCACCCCCCCCACACACACACACACACACATTAGCTGTGCCACAGTAGCTGCAGTGTCACCCCCCCACACACACACACACACACATTAGCTGTGCCACAGTCACTGCAGTGTCACCCCCCCCCCCACACACACACACACACACACATTAGCTGTGCCACAGTCACTGCAGTGTCACCCCCCCCCCCCACACACACACACACACACACATTAGCTGTGCCACAGTCACTGCAGTGTCACCCCCCCCCCCACACACACACACACACATTAGCTGTGCCACAGTCACTGCAGTGTCACCCCCCCCCCCCCACACACACACACACACACACACATTAGCTGTGCCACAGTCACTGCAGTGTCACCCCCCCCCCCCACACACACACACACACACATTAGCTGTGCCACAGTCACTGCAGTGTCACCCCCCCCCCCCCCACACACACACACACACACACACACACATTAGCTGTGCCACAGTCACTGCAGTGTCACCCCCCCCACACACACACACACACATTAGCTGTGCCACAGTCACTGTAGTGTCACCCCCCCTCCCACACACACACATTAGCTGTGCCACAGTCGCTGTAGTGTCCCCTCCCCCCCCCCCCCCCCCCACACACACATTAGCTGTGCCACAGTCACTGCAGTGTCACCCCCCCCACACACACACATTAGCTGTGCCACAGTCACTGCAGTGTCCCCTCCCCCCCCCACACACACACATTAGCTGTGCCACAGTCGCTGTAGTGTCCCCTCCCCCCCCCCCCACACACACACACACATTAGCTGTGCCACAGTCGCTGTAGTGTCCCCCCCACACACACACACATTAGCTGTGCCACAGTCGCTGTAGTGTCACCCCCCCCCACACACACACACACATTAGCTGTGCCACAGTCACTGCAGTGTCCCCCCCCCCACACACACACACACACACATTAGCTGTGCCACAGTCGCTGCAGTGTCACCCCCCCCACACACACACACACACACATTAGCTGTGCCACAGTCACTGCAGTGTCCCCCCCACACACACACACACACTAGCTGTGCCACAGTCGCTGTAGTGTCCCCCCCCCCCACACACACACACACATTAGCTGTGCCAGAGTCGCTGTAGTGTCCCCCCCCCCCCACACACACACACACATTAGCTGTGCCACAGTCGCTGTAGTGTCACAACACACATTAGCTGTGCCACAGTCGCTGTAGTGTCACCCCCCCCCCCACACACACACACACACATTAGCTGTGCCACAGTTGCTGTAGTGTCACCCCCCCCACACACAAACACACATACACACACACATTAGTAGTGCCACAGTCAATGCAATTCCCTGACCACCCCCTCCACACACACACACAAACGCAAAGCACAGAAAGAAACAAAATGATGTTATTCCCTATGCCAAGCTGGACAAAGAATCCATTAAGTGAACAGCATACAGGAAAAACTATTCTGACCACAGTGTTTTCTTAAATCATTCATTCATCTGACTATCCTTCATCATTGATCTGGTGCTGTGAACACACAAAGTTTGGTGTGGAAGTTTTTATGCGCCATATATAAACTGTTTCATTCATTCATTCATCTGTCTAGACATTGCTCATTCTCATTACAGTACTGCTCTAACCACAAACATGGTTCCTTCATAATTCATTTTTCATCTATCCTGATAATGCTCATTCTCATTGCGATACTGCTCGGACTACAGTGTTCATTCATCATTGATCTGTCTTGACATTGCTGGTTTTACATTGCAATATACTCTGACCACACTTTTCCTTCATCATCAGTCTGTCTTCACATTGAAGTACGACCTTTACCACACTTTTCCTTCATCATCGATCTGTCTTCACATTGAAGTACGACCTTTACCACACTTTTCCTTCATCATCGATCTGTCTTCACATTGCAGTGCAACCTTTACCACACTTTTCCTTCATCATCAGTCTGTCTTCACATTGCTCATTCTGGTTACAGTACTACCCTGACCACAGTGTTTCTTCGTCATCAATCCATCTTCACATTGCTCATTCTGGTTACAGTACTACCCTGACCACAGTGTTTCTTTGTCATCAATCCATCTTCACATTGCTCATTCTGGTTACAGTACTACCCTGACCACATCAAAGGCCTGATCTTGATGGGTGACCTGAATGTCAATCAACTGAAAAATTTGGACGCTGCCGAGCAGGTGAGACATGTTTGTGTGGGTGTGGAGGGTGGTTCTTACACGATAGCCATTGCTCCGACATGTCTGTGTGTGTGGAGGTTGTCCTTACAGGATAGCCATTGCTCCATGAGGCAAATCTGTGTGTATGAGGATTGTCCTTACAGGCCATTGCTCCAGCAAGTCTGTGTGGGTGTGGAGGTTGACCTGACAGGATAGCTATTGCTCCAGCAAGTCTGTGTGGGTGTGGAGGTTGTCCTGACAGGATAGCCATTGCTCCAGCAAGTCTGTGTGGGTGTGGAGGTTGTCCTGACAGGATAGCTATTGCTCCAGCAAGTCTGTGTGGGTGTGGAGGTTGACCTGACAGGATAGCTATTGCTCCAGCAAGTCTGTGTGGGTGTGGAGGTTGTCCTGACAGGATAGCTATTGCTCCAGCAAGTGGGTGTGGAAGTTGTCCTGACAGGATAGCCATTGCTCCAGCAAGTCTGTGAGGGTGTGGAGGTTGTCCTGACAGGATAGCTATTGCTCCAGCAAGTCTGTGTGGGTGTGGAGGTTGACCTGACAGGATAGCTATTGCTCCAGCAAGTCTGTGTGGGTGTGGAGGTTGTCCTGACAGGATAGCTATTGCTCCAGCAAGTCTGTGTGGGTGTGGATGTTGTCCTGACAGGATAGCTATTGCTCCAGCAAGTCTGTGTGGGTGTGGAGGTTGACCTGACAGGATAGCTATTGCTCCAGCAAGTCTGTGTGGGTGTGGAGGTTGTCCTGACAGGATAGCCATTGCTCCAGCAAGTCTGTGTGGGTGTGGAGGTTGTCCTGACAGGATAGCTATTGCTCCAGCAAGTCTGTGTGGGTGTGGATGTTGTCCTGACAGGATAGCCATTGCTCCAGCAAGTCTGTGTGGGTGTGGATGTTGTCCTGACAGGATAGCTATTGCTCCAGCAAGTCTGTGTGGGTGTGGAGGTTGACCTGACAGGATAGCCATTGCTCCAGCAAGTCTGTGTGGGTGTGGAGGTTGTCCTGACAGGATAGCCATTGCTCCAGCAAGTCTGTGTGGGTGTGGAGGTTGACCTGACAGGATAGCCATTGCTCCAGCAAGTCTGTGTGGGTGTGGAGGTTGTCCTGACAGGATAGCCATTGCTCCAGCAAGTCTGTGTGGGTGTGGAAGTTGTCCTGACAGGATAGCTATTGCTCCAGCAAGTCTGTGTGGGTGTGGAGGTTGTCCTGACAGGATAGCCATTGCACCGTGAGACAAGTCTGTGTGTGTGGGAGGGTTGTCCTTGTTCCAGCAAGTCTCAGTCTAAATGTTGTTGACCTAACTCTCACCCTGGCATTTGTGACAGTAAGTGACACTAGCATGACAGGCACTGGCCGGTTGTCACAACTGAACTGCTGTCATGCTAGCAGGTCACCAAAGATGAACAGCCTGAGTGGCTGCAGCTAGAGTGGTCTGCCCCTGATGCAGCACCGCCTGACTGACTGACCTGGTTTCTCAGTCAGCGCTGTGCAAAGCTAAATCAGCCGCTGGCTGCAGATTCAGACTGCCCTGAAGCAGCAGATGCAGGTCTGAGCTTCTCCTTGCTACAAGAGTGACGTGTTTGCTTGCAGAACTTCCTGACCATCCTGAAGGCGGAGCCCAACAACGTGCAGGCCAGCCACAACCTGTGCGTCGTCTACGTCGAGAGAGGGGACCTGCTGAGAGCCGAGAAATGTCTCGTCCAGACTCTTGCCATTGAACCTGGTGCCGAGTACATTCAGAACCATCTCAACATCGTCCGGTCCCGCATCAACCAGATTCGACAGCAGCAAAGACAGCAGCAACAACAACAGCAACAACAACAGCAGACACAGCAGACACAGCAGCAGCAGACACAGCAACAACAACAGCAAACGCAGCAAAGCGCCCAACAGCGGCAGGTGAATCAACAGCAGAAACAGAAAACGCCACCCTAAAAGTGGTGTTTGTACAAATAGATTTGCCTACAATGTAAGGCGATGCCACCCTTGCACACCGGTGCTGGCTGGTAGACCAAAGAGAGGTTTATCAGAGGAGGTGGTCTGGCCAGCATTTTGCTCACCTGTGAAAAAACACGTGATTCCTTTGCTGGGAAAGCCAGTGCAAGACAGCATGCTTCTGGTGTGCAGCATCTGAAAGGATACTTTTTCTGCTGCTTTCAGATCAGTGCATCAAGGTTTCCGTGTGTTGCAGAGCTGTTAACCCCAGGTGCCCATTCACTGGACAGAATTCTAAACAGCTGCTGATCAACGCATGCTACATCTGTGTTCTAGACTGCACTCTGAAACAACCTCCTCCAACCATTGACTAAAATTACAGTGTGCTGATAAACACGTGCTACATATGTATTCTAGACGGCACTCTGAAACAAAACTACATAAACCAGTGACAAATCAGAGTGTGCTGATAAACACGTGCTCCATCTGTGTTCTAGATGGCACTCTGAAACTGCCTACATAAACCAGTGACTAAAATTAGTGTCTGGCAGATGTGAAGAGAATGTTCTTGGTTTCCACCAAGCAGCAATGGAAGTTTCAGGGGTAGAGAATGTTGTCATAGGCTCAAAACACACAGAATGTTAAAAACAACACTTATTATTTTATTTAGACAGTACAAATCAGGACCTGTTTTGAATTGTCCAATTGAAACAGCATTGTTTTGAACATTTGTTGTTGTTTGATCTTGTTTCAGAATGCCGGAAATCAACTTTGCTTCATTTTTGTTTTGTTTTACATCTTTATACCTTTCATGGGAGGGTTGATTGCTGACCACACTTCAAGGTCTCCTTCAGTGTAATCTGTGCTGCTGCTGTTCAGTTAGAAATGCATTATGGGTTGTTTGTGTTCGTGAACCCCGCATTATATCAAAATGTCTGCATTCCATGGTTGGTTCAGTTTGTGAATACATATCAAGGTAAGTGTGCTAGCTGCCCTGGCAGAATTATTTAAGACAATATTGGTGTTTTTATGTGGTACTTGTGACCACTTTCTTCCATGGGTAGCCACAACTGTTAATCAAATTATTGACCTACATTGATGGGGACTCTGTGGGTCTCTGTACCACTGGCCGTTAGACATTTTTGTGAAAACGTGGACATCCTGTGGTGGCTGTGATGACATCGCTGATCTCACTTCATTCTCTGCTTCACAGTGGTGGGGAGGGGGTGGGGGAGTGTGGCTGTGATGACATCGCTGATCTCACTTCATTCTCTGCTTCACTGCAGTGGGTGGGAAGTGTGGTTGTTAAACATCGCTGATCTTGCTTCACGCTCAGCTTCACTGTGGGAGGTGTGTGGCTGTGATGACATCTCTGATCTCACTTCTCTGCAGTGGGTGGGTGGGAAGTGTGCTGTTGCACTCCTGCCATCCAGGCACCTCTACATGTACTGTTCCATCTTTGGGGGTATTGACATCAGATTCAGAGTGATTGGCTTGTAACCCCCACCATGTCCAAAACAGTCCATCCACAGAGCTGTCCGTTGCCTGTTACTGCCCCAGCCATTTCCCTTCACTGCCCCATGTCCAGGACAGTACACCCACAGGGCTGTCAGAAGTTCCCTGTTACTGCCCCAGCCATTTCCCTTCACTGCCCCATGTCCAGGACAGTACTTCCACAGTCACAAAGCTGTCGGGTGTTTTCAGCCTGCAGCAGATCAGAACAGTTTTACAACACAGCTCAATGCTTTGCCTTCTGTCAAGGACTCCAGTTTCTGCCTTCCTAGTTCAGCCCCCCCCCCCCCCCCCCCCCCCTTTCAGTTTCAACACACACACTCCTCTTTCAGCTTAAAGTGGTGCACATTTTGGATAGTGAGGGAGTTTTCCTTGTGAATGGACCGTGTGGCCCCAGGGTGTGAACACCATGTGACCCCAAGGTATGGAGACCGTGTGGTCCCAGTGTGTGGACACCTTGGGGCCCCAAGGTATGGAGACCGTGTGGTCCCAGTGTGTGGACACCTTGTGGCCCCAAGGTATGGAGACCGTGTGGTCCCAGTGTGTGGACACCTTGGGGCCCCAAGGTATGGAGACCGTGTGGTCCCAGTGTGTGGACACCTTGTGGCCCCAAGGTATGGAGACCGTGTGGTCCCAGTGTGTGGACACCTTGTGGCCCCAAGGTATGGAGACCGTGTGGTCCCAGTGTGTGGACACCTTGTGGCCCCAGGGTGTGGACTCTGCCACTGGCCACTGGCCAACAGCTGAGAGTGTGAGGCAGTGGAGAACACACAGAGACCATGTCCAAGGTCCATCAAGCACTTTTTTCGTGGTCCTCGGTAAAGAATTCCTCATGGTGACAACATGAAAACGTAGCTTTTCCGTAATTACACCCCCCCCCCACCCCCCCCCCAGTAAAGTGGAGATGAGTTCTCTGTAAGCTGTATGGTTGTGAACATCTGTAGTTGGGATAGATGCATTATCCATTTAGTTACTATTGTAAAACCCAGGTTATATGCTGAGACAGATGCATTTTTTTTTTATATCTGCAGGCGGAATGCATGTCTCTGTCCATGTAATAATTATGGGCGTGAATGAAGTGTTGGTGGAGTGGTTGCAATGTGCAGGGTGGTGTTGGAGCATTGTGGATGTGGATTGTGAAGTAAAGGTATGCTGTGTGGTGAACACACTGGTGAGAAGAGAGCCCGAATCGTCCCCTATTCCCCCAGCCAAGTCACCTTTAATTGTTCGCCATTCACATTCATCAGTGTGCTATGAAAAATATTTTGTATTACAGCATCTTTATGATTTTGTTTACAAACAAAATGTATTTCCCGATTCATCCCCTTCATTGTCATCAGGGTTGTCGTCTGCAAATGGTATTTTTGTACATCATGACTGAGATTACTGTGTATTATTTGTTACACGACTGGTTGATTCCCAGTGTTACTGTTCATTTTATGGCTTGTTCTGCTGACTGAATGACAGGTTGATTCCGAGTGTTACTATTTCACGGCTTGTTCTGCTGACGGAATGACTGGTTGATTCTGAGCGTTACTGTTTACTTCATGGCTTGTTCTACTGACTGAATGACTGGTCGATTCTGAATGTTACTGTTCATTTTTTGTTGACTGAAGTTTAGTCAGTCAGTTGTGCTGCTGCCTTCCTCCATGGTTGACTGGGCTCAAAGCACCGACTGACTGACTAACAGCTACTGCTGCCTTCCTCCATGGTTGACTGGGCTCAAAGCACCGACTGACTGACTAACCAGCTGCTGCTGCCTGAGCTTGCCTTCTCATGTGGAGCATAATTCTGCTTTGTGGCTCCACATTTTTAACATCATTCTTCGTGCAGACCTGAGGTCACAGTTGCTGATCCTAATTCTGCTTCGTCTCTCCTGTAGACTTGATGTCACAGAAGTTGCAGAGCATAATTCTGCTTTGTGCTCCACCTCGTTTCAGTGTAATATCAGCACTAGCCTAGCGCTGCTGTCTGTGCTTCTGTTGACAAGTTTTAAAAATTAAAAGTAGTGCATGTTTGCTGGCACAGTTTAGTTGAAAGTAACTCCTTTTTTTAATACTAGAAATTGGCCAGGACTTACACTGACACTGTGACAGCAGAGTAATTGTGGCGGACGAGGGACCACCTAGGTCAGAAACTCCTCTGTGTATTATATCCATAGTGTCCGACATGTTCACAAAATGTGTAGTAGTTCACTCCCACCTCCACTTGCAAGACACCAGTTTCCAACACTGAACAGGGTACAAGTGGTTTCTTTTGTTTTTGTTTTGTTTGTTTTTGGTGTGTGTGCACGCACGTCTTTGAGGTCTCCAGATTTTTTTCTTATCCAAATTGTCAAGACCACAGTACCATTTATTATTTCCAACTGTAAGAGACAGTAGTAAAAATAGACACCTGAATGTATTTATTTCTGAAGGAAGAGTGGGAAATATTGAGCAATTTAAAACAGACTTCAGCATATACATTGATGGACATTCACTGCTACATTGGAAAACATAGTTTTGGCATGGAAAGTTGAGGTTTGTTGAAACAACTATGTTCAGATCTCTTAAACCTTGCTGTGATAACAAACCAGTCATCTGCCCGTCTTTGAAGACAAATGGGGTTTAAATGATGCACATGCAGAGCTCCTTCGCTACTGTGGTTGTGGTGGATATGACCTTACTCAGGTTACAAATGAGCAGGTTGTGTCTGTGTATGGCTTGTTTAATGTAGACGGCTGCATACTGGGGTGGGTGAGGGGGGGGGCATGAGATCCCGAGATGGGAGCGCAGGGAGGGTGGGTGAGAAGACAAACTCAATTTGGTGTTGTTGGGTCTCAGAGTATTGATCATTTGCTGTTGTATTTGAGTGGATGAGTGGAGACATATGCATGTCAGTGTGTGTTGTGTATACAATATATATATTGTTCGCTAGGAGATAATGGTAGACTACAATATTTAAGGTTTTGTTGAAATATATGTTAATGTGGTTTTTATCTCGTTGTTTGTAACTTGTGTTGGTTAGAGAATAGCGCTTTATTAGAATTATTATTATAATTATTTATTATTATTAAGCTAAGGTAGCTAAAGAAAACTAAATCTCAAGGAAGCCTGTAAAACAGGATGCTGCTGCTTCTCTTTTCGCATTTGATTTTCTAGGGTGTATACATTTACTTTGTAAGCCAAGATGAGCATTTGAGATGTTGCTTTGTAGGAAGGAATTCAGATATTTAAACATGTGCATGTACTAGACAAGAGAACTTGCCACTATTGGCTTTCAGCGTGACATAGAGAAATACTTTCTATAATTTTGTATAAATGTGTAGTGTTAAATCTACAAGTGAATTATGTATATTTGATCAAACATGTTTAAGATTAAAAAATCAGGTGCAAGTTTTTTTCTTGTGAGTGTGTGTGTGTGTGTGTGTGTGTGTGTGTGTGTGTGTGTGTGTGTGTGTGTGTGTGTGTGTGTGTGTGGTGTGCGCAAGTTCTTTGCTGAGTGGAACTCTAAAGACACTCCCTAGCAAGAGGAACCAACAACCTTTTAAGACTAAACTCGTTTAACACCAAGTTGTCTCCGAAGAGGTGCTGGCAGGGAGACCATAGTTAATGCTGCAATCACCACTAGAATGTTTCCCACGTTAAGGCTGGCAGTGATGAGACGTTTTAACATTGCATTAACTGGGGCGGGGGGGAGGGGGAGTCACAAGACAGTGTCCACAAATCACAATTTTTGAGGAGAGAGGAAAGCCGAAGCAGAATCAAACCAAGGTCCGTCTGCTTACCGGCCTAACGCCTTACCGCTAGGCCAAAGTGACTCACACTTCATAAGGTGAGTGGGCCATGGTCACTTTTATTTGCAGTGAAATATGCAGGGAAAGGTTTTGATAAATTATTAAAGAAAAGGCCCACAACAGGGTGGTCTCTCCTTGGGGATGACTCCAGTGGAAGTTCCACCTTGCAGACCATTAATGGGTCAGCATGCACTCATGTCTGCCTTTGCTGTGAAAACCACGCGATTTATTTAACCACCAACCGAGAAGCAAACACATAAAAGTTCAAAAGAATGCTATTCAATAGGATGAAACACAACCCCCATATTTTGGGGCAATCCCCTTTATCAAGCTACAAAACGACACTTAAACAACAGTTAAACGGTGAAAAACAGTTTTATTTTTCACTGACAGAGAAGAAAATATTTGATGATCAGGAAGATGGGACATAACCCCATTAAATGGAAGAAGTAAGTAAACATTGGTGCCTAACATCCACAGAAACCATCAGGCTTATTAGGGACGGGGGGTGGGGGGGGGGGGGTGGGGGGGAGGGAGAGGGAGATTAAATACATATAGCTACACTGTTGCCATCAGAATGACATCTGCATTAAGGTGGGCAGTGATGACAGCCATTTTAATGTTTCATAATTGTGAGGGACAAAGTCACAAGACAGTGTCCACAGACCACAGCTTTTGAAGAGAAAGGAGAGCCGAAGCGGATTTAAACTGAGGTCCTTCTGGTTACCAGCCTAACACCTTACCGCTAGGCTAAACCGGCTCACATTAAATGGCAATAATTTTGCCTGCATGGGGTTTGACCTCTGCTCTCATGTAGCTCAGGTGCTCTTCCATTTTTGCACAAAAATGTGCAAGACTCTTTCCAATAAAGGCCTGCACGATGTGTTAGTATCAGACCTCACCTGTCAAAGTCTGGTCTGGTGAAACCTTACCTGTCCGAAGCTGGTCAGGTGAGACCTCACCGGTCAGTCTGGTGAGGTGAGACCTCACCTGTCAAAGTCTGGTCAGGTGAGACCTCACCTGTCAAAGTCTGGTCAGGCGAGACCTCACCTAAGTCTGGTCAGGTGAGACCTCACCTGTCAAAGTATGGTCAGGTGAGACCTCACCTAAGTCTGGTCAGGTGAGACCTCACCTAAGTCTGGTCAGGTGAAACACAACTGCAGTTACAGGCCATCTGACAGTGAAGGCAACAAGACAGGATGGAAAATCTACTGTAAGCTCCATACATGATGGGGCCCTGTTTGGGAATGTGGTGGGCATTTCTTCAAAAATGGGATAACAACACCGGGCAAAGGCCAAAGCTTTGACCCAGCGATTAAATCAGTTTCTATATTTTGCATGACAATGTCCGTCTTGAAGATAACCACTCTTCATGACAGAACATTGTCATGCAAAATCAAAAAATGTGCATGCACTCAGCCACAATCTACCCCAGGAATAAAAAAAAGAAAAATGTCCCTGAAAGCCCTCAGTAACTGTGTGTTAACAGCGTGTCAGGTGGCAGACAAGGCTCAACGGCAGCGGAACTGCTGGAGCCTCCACACCAACTCTGACACTTAAATTTTGCGCAGTGTTTGTCATCATTGGGCTTGTGGAAATTTAAAAACACACAGACATGCTAATAGACACATGTACCTGCTCACACAGTGACACACATGCAGAGTGGCATGTATTGTGAACAAAAAACAACATGTCCACAAGCTTTTTCCCTTTTATTCCCAACTAGATTCTGCAACATTCCTAGCTGCATCCACGCAGGTCTATTATGCAATCAGAAGTCCTCTTGCTCAACATACAACTGGCCTTTCATTCACTCACATCTGATCTCTGTACGCAAACAAACGTACCACGCCTCCACTCACACTCCACGCCCAAGCTCTCCAAGGTAATCGGAGTAAATTAGCAATGGCAGAGAATAACTGGTTGTAACAAGTCGGCAACACAACTGTCAACAATTGCACAGGTCAAACCAGACCCTAATGTTTACCCAGGTGCAGCAACACAGATTTCATACTGAATGAACAAAATGCCCCCAAAGCAACCCAAATGTCATGATAAATGAACAAAATACCCCCAAAGCAAAGCAACAACAAGCTATGGACAACTGTAGTCTGTATACTCCAGAATGTCACAGGTTCCAACTTGTTCAAAGCTCAAGACAACTCCAGTGCAGTCTACATTTGGACGTCAGGCTGCCCCAACTACCCCACGATGAACACTCTTACTGACTTTTGGTCAGTCAAATCTCAGGACAATTCTGGACTCTCCAAACTGGACTTCTGGCTGCCCCACGAGGAACACTCTCAGAGGCTCCAAGTTGTTCACACCTCAGAACAATTCTGTAGTCTCAAATTGGACTTCAGGCAGCCCTGACTGCCCCACGAGGAACACTCTCAGAGGCTCCAAGTTGTTCACACCTCAGAACAATTCTGTAGTCTCAAATTGGACTTCAGGCAGCCCTGACTGCCCCACGAGGAACACTCTCACAGGCTCCAAGTTGTTGACAGCTCAGGACAACTCTGTGGTCTCCAGACTGACTTCCGGCTGCTCCAGCTGCTCCGGCAGCACTTCAGCAGGCTCAAAGCTGATGATCTGCTGGCCCTGCGAGCCGTCAGGGTTGCTCTCCGTGGACACCTCCACCTTGTACATCTCCCCATTGATCTGCAGGTAGTCCCCGGTGGTCAGGTTCATCAGCTGCTCCGCTGACAGCTGCAGCCCCATGCCGCCGTCACCTGCCACCGATGCCGCCGCCAACCCATCGCTGATGGCAACCGAGCCGGTAGCCGCGTCGCCCAGGATGCCCATCTCCTCCTGGGAGATGATGGTGGTGGAGGTGACCTGGTCCAGCAGCTGGCTGCCCCCGATCTCCACCACCTCCATGGGCTCCGCCTTGGGCTGCACCAGCTGCTCCACCACCCCCAGGCTGGCTGGGTCGATCACCAGCGTTGTCTGCTCGTCCGACCCCATCACCTGCAACATCACACACAGGCAGCGGTCAACCTGCGTGCCAGCCCCAGCCTGCTGCCAATTGTTCACTGTAGCCCCAGCCTGCTGCCAATTGTTCACTGTAGCCCCAGCCTGCTGCCAATTGTTCACTGTAGCCCCAGCCTGCTGCCAATTGTTCACTGTAGCCCCAGCCTGCTGCCAATTGTTCACTGTAGCCCCAGCCTGCTGCCAATTGTTCACTGTAGCCCCAGCCTGCTGCCAATTGTTCACTGTAGCCCCAGCCTGCTGCCAATTGTTCACTGTAGCCCCAGCCTGCTGCCAATTGTTCACTGTAGCCCCAGCCTCCACACTGCTGACGATGTCAAACCAGGCTCACACAACAACCCATCCAACAACCCAAAGACCCACCCAACTCACACAACAACCCATCCAACAACCAACAGACCCACCCAGCTCACACAACAACCCACAAACCCATCAAATGTGCACACCCATCTAACAACCCCCACACATCCATCCAACAACCCACACAATCATCTACCCCCCCCCCACCTCCACTCCCACTGACCTGCACTTGCTCCTCCACCATGGTACCAGCAACCAGCAAAGGCCACAGACCTTGGATCTCTCTTCACTATCTTCAACCCCCCCACCAAACTGTGCCCCCCCTCCACCCCAACTGACCTGTACTTGCTCCTCAACCACGGCGCTGGCCTCCAGCACCCCTCGCTGGGCCAGGGCCTGCAGACCTTGGATGGCCTCTGCCGCGTCGTCCTGCGACAGCGCACCAATGGTGATGGTCTCCACGGCGCCCGCCTCCACCAGCACCCCCCCCTCCCCGTCCCCGCCGCTGCCCTGGCTGCTGTGGGGGTTGCTGACCACCAGCGCCAGGTCCTCCATCTTGATGGTGGGGGCCACGCTGCTGCTGCTGGCTGTGATGCTGCCCGTCTCGCCCGACACCTGCAGGTCCGTGGGCTGAGGAGGTGGGAAACACAATAAGCGATGTTCACTACAGCCCGCTTGCTGAATCCTCTTTAACATAAGGCTACTCCAAAGACCACATCCTCATCTACAAGCCATAAATGAGCCTCTTTCAAAGCTAAACTCACACTGGTTTCCCCAAGCAAATCTATCATCACTGTAGGCTTTTCATTTATGCCTCCAAATGCAGACATCGCAGGTTAGGCACTCATGTATGAAGGTATTTGAGTGGTGAGGGGTGCCCTGGGTGATATTCTATGCTGATTTCTGGCAAATGCTTAGCTTCTACTCTTCTTATCACTAAATGTTACCCCCTGGCAAAAAGCAAATCCATGTCCACGTGCATTTGTTTCATCCATGGACCGTTACATTCCTGTACCTTACAGGGCAAAACAAACAGCTAGGAAACACACAGGCACTGGCCCCCTCACCTGTGATACAGTGGAAATGAGGTCACTGAGCGGGAGAACGTTGACCATGGAGTCTGCGCTGTGTGAGGCCTGCTGGGGAGACAAGGGGAGAGCACTGGCGGCACTGGTGTTTGTGGCGACAGGGTCGCTAGCCATGTAGCAGGTGGTAGAGCCATCGTCACGCATCATTATCTCTATGTGGTGCTTCTTGCGCATGTGCTGAAAACCACAGATAAAGCAACGGTAAACTCAATAAGGTTGTTTTTTTGTTTTTGAAAAATTCCTCTTTTGTGTTATTTTCTTTTCTATTTCTAGGGTGGTACATCCTTACCCTAACACATAGCCATATGCACACACACACACACACACACACACAAGGAAACACACACACACACATACACGCACGCACACATGCAAACACACATACACTACCTCTCTCTCACACACACACACACACACACACATGCAAACACACAAAGTCTCTCTCTCTCTCTCTCTCTCTCACACACACACACACACACACACACACACACACACACACACACACACACACACACACACACACACACACACACACACACACACTCTCAGCATCTCCAAATGGACTCCAACAATGTGCCCACCTGGAAGAGGTTGCGACGCTTAGGGTTCATGTAGCGACACAGGACGCAGGAGTAGACGTGAGAGGGGGGTGACTGGTCCGTCACGTTGTGTCGACGCATGTGCACCAGCAGATTCTTCTTATTGGACGTGTGGAAGTCACACACAACGCAGGAGAACTCTTCCTGTTCTGACGGCATGATGTCTCGGTGCTGCCAAAGAAAACAGCCACCCTCACACTCTTGCTGAAGAAAACAGCCACACTCACACTCTTGCTGAAGAAAACAGCCACACTCACACTCTTGCCAGAGATGCGACAGTCACACTCACTCTTGCTGAAGAAAACAGCCACACTCACACTCTTGCCGAAGAATACAGCCACGCTCACACTCTTGCCGAAGAATACAGGCACACTCACACTCTTGCCGAAGAATACAGCCACACTCACACTCTTTCTGAAGAAAACAGCCACACTTACACTCTTGCCGAAGAATACAGCCACACTCACACTCTTGCCGAAGAATATAGCCACACTCACACTCTTGCTGAAGAAAACAGCCACACTCACACTCTTGCTGAAGAAAACAGCCACACTCACACTCTTGCCAGAGATGCGACAGCCACACTCACTCTTGCTGAAGAAAACAGCCACACTCACACTCTTGCCAAAGAATACAGGCACACTCACCCTCTTGCTGAAGAAAACAGCCACACTCACACTCTTGCTGAAGAAAACAGCTACACTCACACTCTTGCTGAAGAAAACAGCCACACTCACACTCTTGCCGAAGAAAACAGCCACACTCACACTCTTGCCGAAGAAAACAGCCACACTCATACTCTTGCCAAAGATGTGACAGCCACACTCACTCTTGCGGAAGATGTGACAGCCACACTCACACTCTTGCGGAAGATGTGACAGCCACACTCACACTCTTGTGGAAGATGTGACAGCCACACTCACACTCTTGCGGAAGATGTGACAGCCACACTCACACTCTTGCGGAAGATGTGACAGCCACACTCACTCTTGCGGAAGATGTGACAGCCACACTTCAGACTGACCAGCTCCCTTGTCCAGCTATATAAACATGGCCGTCAAACTACAGGCTACCTGTCTGCTGACTTGGGTCACTTGGACCAACCAGTAGACATGTTCACACCACTGACCAACTACGGATTGTAGTCAAAGACTGATGGTAGTTTAACAGTTTCTTCACATGACATCAGCACAGGACTGCACGTCTACATCATCTCTGATGGGTCACTGAGGCCCTGAGATGCAAGTGTGTGTGCATCTGTGCACTGAATCTTGAAAATGTACATTTAACATTTAACACTGAACCTCTGAACAATTAACCCTTTCTTTACCCCAGGTATCTTTTTTCTTTCTTTAAAGAGCACAGTCTTAACCTCTCTGAACAAGTAACCCCATTTTTTGTTAAACCCTGGGTATCTTTTTTAATTTAAAGAGCACAGTCATGACCTCTCTCAACACCCCCCCCCCCCCCCACCCCCACCCAGTGTGAACAAAGTGGGTACAACCCTCATAGGCAGACAGTAAGGGTTGGGAGAGTCCAATGCATGGATACAAGCACAAACAGGAACAACAACCGTATTAATTCTGTAGATCTGCTGCAGAAACTGACCTGGGTGTGCAGGTGTTTGTACAGGTTGATGAGCTTGGAAAACTTCATGGTGCAGTGATTGCAGGCAAAGATCTTCTCCTCAGACGTGTAGTCTGCCCTCTCCATCACCTTTGACCCTTCCCCATCTGCATGAAGGTATATAGTTAGAACTACAGCCATCACCTTTGACCTTTCCTTGTCTGTATGAAGGTATATAGTCAGAACTACAGCCATCGCCTTTGACCCTTCCCATCTATATGAAGGTAGTCAGAACTAGTCATCACCTTTGACCCTTCCTTGTCTGTATGAAGGTATATAACTACAGTCATCACCTTTGACCCTTCCTTGTCTGTATGAAGGTATATAACTACAGTCATCACCTTTGACCCTTCCATGTCTGTATGAAGTTATCTATATAAGTTATAACTACAGTCATCACCTTTGACCCTTCCTTGTCTGTATGAAGGTATATAACTACAGTCATCACCTTTGACCCTTCCATGTCTGTATGAAGTTATCTATATAACTACAGTCATCACCTTTGACCCTTCCTTGTCTGTATGAAGGTATATAACTAGGTAGTGGCAGCTCTCTATCAGCCAATGGCGGAAACTAGCGCGACGGCTAAAATCGGCCCATCTTTCCACGGCAGAAATCACAGTAAAATGTGCCTGGATGTGGATGTTGTTCAGATGTAAATAAAGAGATGACATTCTTTAATATAACTGTGTTGTTTATTTATCCTTAGAATATTGTGTTTGTGTATTATTTGTGAGGACAAGCACTCACTGAAGTCGGCAAGCGGCATCCGATGTCACACTCCGAACACGGCCTTTCGAGTCAGAGTTCACGACGCGCTTGAAACAATTCGCTCTTAATGCAGCCAATCATAACAGAGAGGTTCAAAAAGAGGTTCATTTGCAAAAGCAATGCCCCCTCTCTAGCTACGTATAAATTTCATTTCCCTCGTTTATTTTTATAAAGATTAAATTTTACGGTCAAAATTATGCCCATCTTTCGGACCTTGCCGTTAGGGCAATATTCATCCGAACTTACATGTCCTTACGCGCGTCGAAAGCTCTTTCTTCGCTGAATCCAACGGTATACGCAACTACGGTATTTATAGCTTGTGCTCATTGCGCGAGCCAATCAAATGCGAGAAGTAGTCATTCGGTTTGTGAATGAGACAAAAATGGCGGAGCGTCGAGTCGCCGACTCGGACAGCAGCGGCGTCGATCCCAGTTTCGCCCAGTTTCAACACAAACTTGGTAAGTCATAGATCCAGTTCTTTTAAAGAATGTTTCTTGTAACCAATCTTTACTGTTATTGTACTTGCTGATGAACAGTATTGTCGATATTTGACTTCGCTTTCCTTGTACTGATCTGAGAAGATCGACACGTGGTTCGGCTGAACTTGGTGGATCGCATTATTTTTTTATTACGCTTGTTTATTTCAATATCGCTTGAAAAATCAAGAGTAGAGAGTCATTTTTAAGTGTCTTTGCGCTTATGTTTATGTTTTGTGTTAGGATTGCTTTGGATTGCTGCATTTTCTAGCGAGTTCGAGAGGAGCTTCAAAACCGGAAGTTCCTATTTTTTGGTCACAGCAGACGACGAATTTGTGGCCAAGTCGATGTTTACTTTGATATGCACATGATTTGAAAATTCTGTGCTGTATCACACACGCATACTCACTTAAACGTTGACATTATGAATCAGCTGTAGGCTTCTACCATCTTCCAGCTATGGATTTTTTCTCGTAAAACATTTTACATTCACTGAATAAAAACATGCACGTTTTCATTGCAGTTTGCTGATTTCACACACACACACACACACACACACACACACACACACACACACACACACACACACACACAATCTAAAGAAAACAATACATGTAATTAATTTCAAATCAAATTCTAAGTGTATATGACACACTGTAATAACTAATGAATAAATTGTAATTTCATTCACAATTTCACTTCCACTGTTCCAGATGACCAGAATTATCAGCGCATGAAGGCCGTCCTGTGCAGTACTGGAAGAGGCAGACCGCTCAACATTCCATGTCAGCTACTAACTAACAGAGTTCTTCTGCAGCTTGACCTTCTTCGTTGTGAGTGCATGAAATCATGGCAGGAAATGTCATCTTTTCTGCCAAGGGTAGTTGGTGCTGACACACTGAAAGATCTTGAGGGGTTCAGTATCAAAACTGAAACTGAAGCTGTGAAGAAGCTAGCAGCTGATGTCTGCAATAGTGGAGAGGATACAGACACATTTCTGTCAGTCAACATTGCAAATTCCTTTGCAGCAAGAAATGTGGGTCTTCATCTGCTCAAGCATGGTGTGTTCCGGCATCATTTACTTGACCACTCCAAGCTGACAGAACTTGCACCGCCTGCTGAAGTTACAAATGGCATCATTGTGGACTTCATGTTTTTCCTGAAAAAGGAAGGCCTGTGCGTATCACAAAGTAGACCTACCCTTGACTTCTTCGGCATGGACACTGCAGAACTCTCTGACAAACAGCTGCGCTCAAGGTTGAGCCGCACAGTATCGACTTTCCAGGCACTAAACAAAAGCCGTAAACGCCCCAACGGTGAACAGAAGATGAATGTTTTCTTGGGCAGTGTAGCAGATTTTGGGAACACTGTGTCAAGTTCAACAGTAGCTTCTACCTCAGCGAGCACTAGCATCAGTTCCTTCCGAACTGCTGAAAATTTAGTAGCTGCTGGTGCAGAGAGTAGAGCTGCAGCTCTGAGACGACAGTTGGAGGAACAAGGAAGTGAACTTGCCCAAGTGAGAGAAAGGAACAAAGTCTTACATGAAAACAGTCTTCAGCTTCATAAAGCCATGCAGGTTGCAGATGAAAATCTAGCAACATCTGACAAGAAAAACGCCATGTTAACTGCTGAAATTTCAGGACTGAGAGAACTTGAACAGCAAGCCAGACAAACCATTCATAGAATTCGCAGAAGCAATTTCTACAAAAGAGTGCAGAGAAAAGAACACTATCTAAAATCAAAAGAAGCCATTATCAGTGCACACCAAACAGGACGTTGTACACAGACTGCGAGAGCTTTGCGCAAGAAAATCAAGGCTGTTCAGACTGAATGTTCCAGCTTAAGGAAAAGAATTGAGAAAACGCAAGAAACAAAAGATGTTGAAATTTGTCGCTTGAACCAAGCTGTCCAGGATCTCAGCCAACAGCCAGCTGCTCAGATTCACAACATTGAATTCATTGAGGAAGTTCCAGTTCTTCATTTGAAAGATGAACGAGGCCACTTCAAAAAAGAAGCAATTGTGTGTGTCATGCAGTTAGTTGGAGAAAATGAGGTACCTCCAGGACGCTGTGGGTCAGTCATTCAGACTGTTGCCAAACATGTCTTGAATGCAGTTGTGCCTGAATCTCACCTCCCTAGCATGAGGTCTGCTGAACGTTTTGCAGACCATGGCCATGTCATAGGCAAAATCCACATTGCAGAAACACTTCTGGAATCAGAAAATTGGGACCTCCACACAGATGGGACATCCCGATGTGGTAAGAAGTTTGTGTCACAACAGATGAATGTTCCTGGCAAGGCACTGGCAACTGGGTTTATACCTGTCAGCACTGAGAACACCACAACGCTGGTCGACATCACTATGAACCTTCTTCACGAGTTGTCAGACCTGTACTCGGAGGAACAAGCTCAAGAAACATTCCTGCAACTCTTGAAAGGCATGTCTGCAGTTATGAGTGACAGAGCTGCAGTTATGAAGTCTTTTGGTCATGCACTCAATGAAGAAAGAAGAGGAATGTTACAGACAGAAGATGAGCTCCACTTCTTGTACTGTAACGCTCACTTCCTGCTGGGATTGAGCTCAGCCTGCGAAAAGGATCTGAAGAAGACGGAGAAAGACAGCGGCCAACACCTAGGGCGAGATCGACTGCCCAAGTTCCAGTCTTTCAAGAACAGCACCGAAAGTTCTGTCTCCAGGTAAGTACATAAGATTAGAAGGAATACTCTTCTCCACTTTCACTGCCACTTTAATGCTTTTATGATCATTTTCAAATTTTGTTTTAATGTTAAATGCCACAGCGGGATTCTGTGATTATAACAAATTCTTCTTCTGTTGTGAACTCAGGGTTATCATTGTATCAAATTTTAATCTCTAGCTTTGAATGCTGATACTGCTGCCATGGCCTTCTGCACATCTGATTTCTGCCTTCCTGCATTTTTCTTCTCTAAAATGTTCTATCCACAGCTTACCAACAGTTGGTTCTCCCATTTGACTTGCAGAGCTTGGGGAATAAAACTAGGCCAGTAACTGAATAAGTGAGTGGAATGTTCACATTTAGAATTGTGTTTGATGCTGACTTGTGATTCATCTTTATGTAGTAAGCCTGGGTGGATGACAGGGTGTAACTGTAAAGCAATAACTGAATAAGTTTAATAATCATAATGGTTCTCCTGCTGGTTTGACTTTGGCTTCATATCTCCTGTTTTTCAGTTAACAATCCATGACCGGACAGGTAAGATTATTAATCATGAAATACATGGTTGGCTGTTATAACAAAGCCTCTTTGTATGCTTTCAGGTACATACGCCTTGCATGCGACTGCTTTGGCCCACGCGGTGATGAAAAACATGGCTGCCAAGAACTGTGGGAAGCCTTCTGCACAATGACAGAGATAAAGTCTGCCGTAACCTCGTTTAGAAATAACAGGTTTAACAACTACTTCGAAGCAGCAGCTGCACTTCATTTTCACCGGGAGGATATAAGCAGCTGCTTGCAGTCACTCCCAAAGATCAACAGAAAACTCGAGAGCATACAAGAAGATAACAGGTCTGATGAAATTGACTGCCAGTTGATTGCCCTTGGTCTCCTCTTCTATAGGGTGACAGGTCCTTATTGGGAGCTTCTCGGCCGTGACGTCCACTATCTGGACTTCTGTCATCATGTGGTGAAGATGCATGATTTCCTGCAGAAGTGGGCAGAAAATGCAGTGGATGCTTTCGCTGATGAGTTCGAACCCCTCTTTGGAACCGAGTTCATGCCCAACGCATCCATCTTCAGGGCAATGCTGAACTCACAACAGGAAACCAAAGAGGAGGTGAAACGGATCCTCAAGAAGTTGTGCGAGGGCTGCCTGGGAACAACAAAGAGGCAGCTAGCAGACTTTCTTCCAGGAGGCAGGTACCATGGAGTCCAGGATGAGGACACAAGAAAACGACTGCAGCACTCCAAGCTCACCAACTTGATTGGTGAGCAGGCATTTGGAGACCTCGATTTCAGTCTTTTCAAAAGGCGTAATGCGTCACTGCATCACCACAGCACTATAAACATGCTCAAGAGGAACAAAAGCATTTCAACGTTTTTGAATCTCAAAACGCCTGAAGAACAGCACAGCCTCCTTCAACTGTCCAAGCAGAAGGCGGCAGCTCTGCGGAAAAAGCACCGCCAAGATGAAAAGGATGCCGTTGCCAGGAGACAACTTATTCTGGAGGAGACTCACGCCAAGAAGATCCAGGCAGAAGATAGCAGAAGAAAAAAGATCCTGGACATCACCACCAAACTTAGGCCCCATGCTGGCCCTTGTGCTGCACCTGTTGATGTTGACAGACTGCTGAACAGCTACACATCAGCCAAAGAACGTATGCTTGCTATCAGAGCAGAACTTCTCTTCCAGAAGCTGGTGCTGTTGAAGTCCTCTCCATACCTGAAGGTGACAGGGACCATGCCTCAGCTTGTGCAGAGGCTCAAGCAGTTCCTTGGAGCGGATGAAGCGGCAGCAAATGCAGAAATCCCGCCACTGCCAGGTCGTCAGCAGCAGCCTGCAGCAAAGCGGCAGCGTCTTCAGCCTGACACTGACAGTGATGATTCTGAAGCTTCAGACCCTGAGAGTGAGACTGACTCTGTTCAGTTTCAGTTTGAGGAATTCAGCTTCCAGCAACAGGGACAGCTTGTTGCTGTGTACTTTTTGGAAGATTTTTTTGTTGGTGAGGTGACCGCAGTTGTTTCACCCCAGGAGGCAGTCATCACATTTATGGAAAAGGCTGCATTCCAGATTCACGGACAGCCAGCATTCAGATGGCCCAGGAGAAAGGATGAGTGTGCTATTGCAGCAGAATTTGTGTTCGCTAAGAACATAATTTTAGCACCTTCATCAACATCAGGTCGTGCCTTCATCGTGACCAGTCCAGAGAAGCTGACGCCGAAGTATGCAGCTTTCAAAGCAGTGCTGGCTGCTGCTGTTTGAAATGGCTTCTTGAGTAACCAAGAACCTCCTGGTCAGTGAAATTAATCAGCATCAGTAAAGATTAAAGCAGTCAGTGGTTGAATGCAATGTGACCTCCATATTTTTGCATCCAGGTCAGTGTGCAGTGATGGTATACTTTTTGGCATATTTCAGAATTAAAAAAAAAAAAAAAAAAAAAAAAAATCTATGTACCTTTAAACACATTTTTTATTAAATGACAAGGCACAAAGAACATCTATACCAAGTTTTATTATAATTGTTCAAATACTTTTTGAGTTAGGCTAATTTGAACTTTTTCACTCTGACTATGTGCGCAGGTGCCATTTTGGCTATTCTCCATACTTTGAGACTTCACAGCAAAGTAACTGTTCATGATATTGCCACACAAAAAAATAGACATGTATATTGTATACAGTACATCAGGTATGCTTACCTTTGGTTATGTTACTGTTAATTTGACAGAGTACTGTCGAGCCGAAATCAGCATATTGTGTGGTTTGATGCATGTCACTTTGCATGTTTTGCCGTTTTTGAGAGACCGGTGTTCTGCTATTTGAGGGACATTTTACATATGGTTGTCCATGCTGCTTCCTTTTGTACAATTAAACTTGCTCCTCATTGCTGGTTATTCTCTTTCTGTGTTTTGTTGTCTTTTGGGGTACTTGAAAATGGCTTTTTCAGTATTCGTAACATTAACGCAAAAATGTCAATCTTTAACAGGCTATAATTACAAAAATAGTTGAGATATCAGTATAATTCTTTCTGTATTATGCTTGTATTTAAAAGCTCTTTCAAACAGAGCAAAAACCATAGCTAAACACCTTGATTTAAATTTTAGCTGCCACTACCTAATATAACTACAGTCATCACCTTTGACCCTTCCTTGTCTGTATGAAGGTATACAACTACAGCCATCACCTTTGACCCTTCCTTGTCTGTATGAAGGTATATAACTACAGTCATCACCTTTGACCCTTCCTTGTCTGTATGAAGGTATACAACTACAGCCATCACCTTTGACCCTTCCTTGTCTGTATGAAGGTATATAACTACAGTCATCACCTTTGACCCTTCCTTGTCTGTATGAAGGTATATAACTACAGCCATCACCTTTGACCCTTCCCCATCTGCATGAAGGCAGTCAGAACTACGGTCATCACCTTTGACCCTTCCTTGTCTGTATGGAAGCATACAGTCATAACTACAGCCATTACCTTTGACCTTCCTTGTCTGTACAAAGGTATACAGTTGTAACTACAGCCATAACCTTTGACCTTCCTTGTCTGTATGAAGGCATATAACTGCAGTCATCACCTTTGACCTTCCTTGTCTGTACGAAGGTATATAGTCATAACTACAGCCATCACCTTTGACCCTTCCCCATCTGCATGGCGGACACAGGGAAAACATGACAACTTACATGATGGTAGTCATAATTACAATCAGGTCTGGTTTCTGTGCAACTTCCCTGATGAGCTGCGGCACTATCAATCTCACCTGGACCAGAGCGGCATAAGAAAGAGGAAGTGCCTGACAATCTTTCTTCAAAGGACGAGAAAGGGCCATTGTCCATCAGACAGACAGCAGCACTGTTTCAAAGGCAGCACCGGAGAAACGTTCAAGAGACAGAGTGAAGTGCAAACAAGCCTTGAACTCAGGAGGCGGCCTAAAGCCCATTCTTAATTGGGCGAATGTTTCTTCGCGTACCTAATTGGAAGTATTCAGCGAAGCTAGTTGGTTCTTAATTGGGCGAACTTTTCTTTGCGAACCTAGTTGGAAGTATTCGTCGAAGCTATATTCAGGGTCCAAAAAGCTTCGCTCAACATGTTCTGGGAACATTCGCCCTATTCAACGATCACTGCCTCTGATTGGCTGAGAGCAGAGCTCTCCTGTGGATGAAGAAAAAATAAAAATGGATGACGGTGTCGCTAGGTTCTTCACTCGCTTCGGAGGGAATTTGTTTATTTGTTGACTTGTGGGAGGCGCAGCCTTGTCTCGGAGACCCAGAATGAGATAGTAGTTAGTTGAAGTACCCTGTGAGGGATGATGAAAGCATACTGACTTGACTTGACTTTAGCCTACATTTTGGATCATGCTGTCTGCCGCGCATCTGCCGCAAGTTCGGGCCAAAGCTTGCATCTCATTACAAGCCAGTTGAGAATGAAATAAAGTTTGGACTGTCCGAACCATATTCGGCAAACTAAAAGTTCAATTAAGAAACGAATCATAGTTTGTCAAAGTGTCTAAAGCATGTTCGGGTGAACAAACATTGGCCCAGTTAAGAACGGGCTTAAGGACCATGCTGGGAAGGCTGGAAGCTTGCAGCCAGTGATGTATGCACATACATTAGCACCCTGCTCTTTACAGTCAGCCAGCAGGTGTCTGCTTAACCATGTGTATTTACCTGGGTCAACATTAGGAGAGTACAGAGGAGTTTGTAATGTGGCCTACAGCATCCACCAACTGCACAAGGTCACTTTAACCATGTGTATTTACCTGGGTCAACATTAAGAGAGTACAGAGGAGTTTGTAATGTGGCCTACAGCATCCACCAACTGCACAAGGTCACTTTAACCATGTGTATTTACCTGGGTCAACATTAGGAGAGTACAGAGGAGTTTGTAATGTGGCCTACAGCATCCACCAACTGCACAAGGTCACTTTAACCATGTGTATTTACCTGGGTCAACATTAGGAGAGTACAGAGGAGTTTGTAATGTGGCCTACAGCATCCACCAACTGCACAAGGTCACTTTAACCATGTGTATTTACCTGGGTCAACATTAGGAGAGTACAGAGGAGTTTGTAATGTGGCCTACAGCATCCACCAACTGCACAAGGTCACTTCAGGGTGTACAAAGAGCGCTGTCAACTCAGTCACGCTGAAAGCGGTCTCCAGTCCAAAAGCATACCCAACTTAAAAACACTTCATTCAGTCACGCACAATGTCAATTTAACCAACATGCTATATGCCACACATACAAACTTTGCCTGTGTACATTTTTCACCCCTAATAAATTTTCTGAAGCCGCCATTTCTATTTGATGGGCTCCAACACAAGAGTCTGCAGCACTCACTTAAGGCAATGAGCAAGGTGGCCTGTTTTATTCCACAGACCTGTGTGAGAAACTGTGTTACCAACACTTCTTTTGGATCACCACATCTTACCTACATTAAACCCAAGGAAAAACTGCAAGGAGGGTTCGAAAAAAATTAAATTATAAAGAAGGAATTCCTGGCAGCAGATGAAGCATGCTAGGCTATACTCTGACCCACCCTAGGCTTTAAGGGGAGAACCTGTGAGAGCTGGACCATTTCTCGGGAAGAAGTGTGGTGATAAAGCTGAGCAGTGGTTTGCATCTGTTAACAGTGTGTCAGATGTCCCTGAAAGCCCCCAGTACATGTCTGTTAACACTGTCAGGTGTCCCTGTAAACCCCCAGTACCTGTGTGTCATACTGTTAACAGTGTGTCAGATGTCCTTAAGTCCCCAGTACATGTGTTGTCAGGTGTCCCTGTAAACCCCCAGTACCTGTGTGTCATACTGTTAACAGTGTGTCAGAGGTAAGCCCCCAGTACATGTGTTGTCAGGTGTCCCTGTGAACTCCCAGTACCTGTGTGTCATACTGTTAACAGTGTGTCAGATGTCCCTGTTAACCTCCAGTACATGTGTGTCATGCTGTTAACAGTGTGTCAGATGTCCCTGAAAGCCCTCAGTACCTGTGCCTCATACTGTTAACAGTGTGTCAGATGTCCCCGTAAACCCCCAGTACCTGTGCATCATACTGTTAACAGTGTGTCAGATGTCCCCGTAAACCCCCAGTACATGTGCATTATACTGTTAACAGTGTGTCAGATGTCCCCGTAAACCCCCAGTACCTGTGCATCATACTGTTAACAGTGTGTCAGATGTCCCTGAAAGCCCTCAGTAACTGTGTGTTAACAGCGTGTCAGGTGACAGAAAAGGCTCAACGGCAGCGGAACTGCTGGAGCCTCAACACCAACACTGACACTTAAATTTTGCGCAGTGTTTGTCATCATTGGGCTCATGGAAACTTAAAGAAACACCAACTCCATCAACAGCTAACAGCACTTACTAAGATCAATTAGAAACAAAAACAAAAAGACAATCCCACAATGTCAGCAACAAAAAAAGAAAGTTTAAAGGAGTTTACACAGGCATATGCAGAAAATGCAATTTCAGGCACAATCAAGAACTTGGTGATATTTCTTTTCATTTAGAAGTTTATAAGCTAGAGAGAATTTCTGTCTAAAATTTATATGCAGAAAATTTCTATTTAAAATGATTATCATTATTTATTATGACTGATCACTCTTGTTGCATGTGATTTTGAATGAGTGACTATAGCCTTTTATTGCACATTTTAAATGTCTGTTGAAGTGGGGTACTTACAGCACTATTTGGTTGTTCCATGGCTAATGCCACACAAAACTGATTCCGTCTCAGAGCATGTTCTGTGTACACTATACACCCATGCACCAGTTTACAGTATCATTTTATTTGAAGCCACATATGTTGGGTGCATACATAGGGTGCAGGTGTGTTTAGCTGTAACCTGCCACCTGCACTTTTGGCAGAATGGCTGGTATCTTTTACGTGCTACTGCAGCTACTGCAGTAACTGAGGGGTGAAACAGATATTGAAATGAGTCAGCACAGAATGTTGACCATGGGATTTTTTTTTTATCCTGCCACTCCTGCCGAGACTCGAACCCATGACCTATCAAACAAGAATCCAGCACGCTACTGTTGAGCTATCTCACCCTCTAGTCAATCTAGAAACTGAAAAAAAAAATATCCAAACAAACTAGAAATGATCCCAATACTTATTCCAATGTCCAAACAGACTTGTGAACCAACCAAAAATGACCCCAATACTTATTCCACACATCCAAAATACTCTGGAAACCTTAACCATGCAGTGTGTTCATCCATTTTGTGGCTTTATGTTTGTTGTTCTTCATGCATTTTCATGAGGGCTTGGAGCAGCTTGCAAGCAAGACCTGTGCTGCAGAAAGTGACACATGACAAGTGATCGTGGCCATCGTCACCAACTTAATGCAACCTACCCCAGCTCCTTTCAGAGCTGGACTTCTTGTTCCGGTGCTTGCGGGAAATCTCAATCTGGTGCTGGGTTCGCATGTGACGCAGCACGTGCTCCTTCTGAGACCCTCGGTACGTGCACAGGCCGCACTGAAATGGCTTCTCCTTCGTGTGAATGTAGTGGTGACGACGCAGTCGGCTCTCGCAGTCAGTCACAAAACTGCACATCTGAAACACAAAACATGAGTGTCATCAGCTCTCACAGTCCCTCACAAAACTGCACACCTGAAATACAAAACATGAACATTACCAGCTCTCACAGTCCGTCACAAAATTGAACACCTGAAATACAAAACATGAACATTACCAGCTCTCACAGTCCATCACAAAATTGAACACCTGAAATACAAAACATGAACATTACCAGCTCTCACAGTCCGTCACAAAATTGAACACCTGAAATACAAAACATGAACATTACCAGCTCTCACAGTCCCTCACAAAACTGCACACCTGAAATACAAAACATGAACATTACCAGCTCTCACAGTCCGTCACAAAATTGAACACCTGAAATACAAAACATGAAGTTCATCAACTCTCACGTTGTACATCTGAACCATGAATGTAAACCTCAACAGCTTTCACAGTCTGTCACAAAACTGCCCACCTGAAACAACGCATGAACATAAATCTCATCAGCTCTCAAAGTTGTCCATAAAACTGGACATCTGAAACATGAAGCAAGAACACACATTTCATCAGCTCTCAAATACCATCACAAAAGAATAAGTGAAACTCATATTGTATTTAAACTGAGATTTGGCATTAATTTGTATACTGTGTAAATTTGTATGTGTAAACTGGCATTTCATGTAAATTCACATCATGTGTAAACTGGTATTTCATGTCAACCAGTCTTGTGTAAACCGGAATTCCCAGCGAAAATGGGGGTGGGTTTTCCTCAGTGCTGCCACCTGCAACAGCCAAGCTATGCTGTGTGGCCTACTAAACATCTCCTATCAAACACCTGTTCCTCACAGTGTAAGCCTATCCAGCCTACTAAACATCTCCTATCAAACACCTGTTCCTCACAGTGTAAGCCTATCCAGCCATGTAAGCAAAGACAAAACTGCTCCTTACACTGCACAACAGCTTCAGCTCACACTTGCTGTGCACTTTGAGGTGCTGGCAAACTCCCAGCAGGTACCAATTCCTTACAGCACTTTCACTCCTTACTTTACAGAGCAGCTTGAACACAGGGCACTCCTTGTGCACCTTGAGGTGCTGGCAAACTCCCAGCAGGTACCAATTCCTTACAGCACTTTCACTCCTTACTTTACAGAGCAGCTTGAACACAGGGCACTCCTTGTGCACCTTGAGGTGCTGGCAAACTCCGAGCAGGTACCAATTCCTTACAGCACTTTCACTCCTTACTTTACAGAGCAGCTTGAACACAGGGCACTCCTTGTGCACCTTGAGGTGCTGGCAAACTCCCAGCAGGTACCAATTCCTTACAGCACTTTCACAGCACATCCAGTCCTTACCTTACAGAACAGCTCACCCAGGACACTCCTTGCAGAACTTCAGGTGCCAGTGAACTCCTAGCAAACACCAGAAACTAAAAGTACACAGACACATTCAGTCCTAATGTTAAAGAACACATTCAGTCCTTACATTACAGAACAGCTTGAGTTCCGGCCCCTTGTTGTGGAACTTGAGGTGCTGGCGAAGATCTCGCTTGCTGGTGGCGATGATGCCGCACTCGGGACACTTGAAGGCGTTCATGGCCTCCTCCGACCCCATCTGGGGGACATGGCGCCGCTTTATGTGCACCTTGAGGTCCGGGTTTTCATTGGCGCACACGTAGTCACACAGCGGGCACTTCACCTTCTTCTCCTGACAGCAGGCAGAGCAAAACAGACGGTCATTCCATCAGAAGACACAGCCCAATGTGGTTTGTGTGAAGTCTGAGCAACTGAAAGGTAAAATGCTAATTCTGAAAGCCCAGCACCTCTGTTCTGTACACCTCTGTTCTGTACACCTCTGTTCTGTACACCTCTGTTCTGTACACCTCTGTTCTGTACACCTCTGAGGCGTATGTCACGATCACATGGACGGCCTGCTGTTGACCCTATCTGCTGTCTTAGGACATTGTCAAAATGTTTCTCGCAAGTTTCTTGCTGCCCATCTGCATGCAAGACACTGCATTTGTTGTACGCAAGGTTTAAAAAGTGTCTGTGACCCCTGCACACACACACAGGAAACACACACACACACAAACAGGCAAAACACACCACACACACACACACATGCATGCACACACACACACACATGAACATACAGACAGAGGTAGTACACACACAGACACAAAACACACACACATGAACACACAAATAAAGGCAGCACACACATACACACACACACACACACACACACAAAACACATGCACACACACACACACACACACACACACACACACACACACACACACACACACACACACACACACACATCTATGCAGACCCTTACTCTTGTTCTCCTCACAAGACAGACAGAAAGGGCAGCAGGAAGGAAGGAAGGAAGAAGCAAGACAGACGGTGCTGACCTCATGTTGATACAAGACAGACAGAAAGGGCAGCAGGAAGGAAGGAAGGAAGAAGCAAGACAGACGGCGCTGACCTCATGTTGATACAAGACAGACAGAAAGGGCAGCAGGAAGGGAGGAAGGAAGGAAGAAGCAAGACAGACGGCGCTGACCTCATGTTGATACAAGACAGACAGAAAGGGCAGCAGGAAGGGAGGAAGGAAGGAAGAAGCAAGACAGACGGCGCTGACCTCATGTTGATACAAGACAGACAGAAAGGGCAGCAGGAAGGGAGGAAGGAAGGAAGAAGCAAGACAGACAGCTCTGACCTCATGTTGATACAAGACAGGCAGAAAGGGCAGCAGGAAGGGAGGAAGGAAGGAAGAAGCAAGACAGACGGTGCTGACCTCATGTCGGTATTTGATGTGCCTCTCCAGGTGAATCTTCTGGCGGAAGTTGAGGTTACACAGGTGACAGTTGTGGTTCCGGATGTCTCGGTGAATCTCCTGGTGACGCTTCAAGTTGCTGCTCGTTGCTGCCCGATACTGACACTGGTCGCACGGGTAGGGCCGCAGGCCTGCAACTGAGTTGTCAAAGTGATCACACCCTGCACACCCAAACCACAGGCACCCGTTTCACAGCAAATACCCACAGCTGAATAACCTAACTTTTCTGGTGGCCCATGGTTGGTTGTCAAAACACAATGAACTGCTGATTATGTAGACTCAGTATGCTACGTATTGTCAATGTTTACTTGTATCCCGCAGTCTAACTCCATGTAGATTGTTGTAAATATCAAAAGACGTGGCATGTATTCTCAAAAATGTTGCTCATCCTATTAGATATCCTTTGTTTGTTTGTTTTTGCTTCTGCTCTCAAGCAAACTGAGGTGATCCTAGCCTTCACTGTTCATTCCTGTTTTTAATCTGTCCCAAATTCATCATGGCCCTTTCAGCAAGTCTTCCAATCATGCTAAATGATAAGAACAAACCAAAGCCCAATAGTTAACACCAAGTGACTGAAAACAGCATTTACAGATCTTCACTTACCCAGATGTTTTTTCTTGTGTTTGTAAAAGTTGGGCCTGCGGTATGTCTGGTACTGACACATGGTGCAAGTGAACATCCCCTGTTCATCAACGGTGTAAAAATTGGGGTCCGACTGAAACAGTGGAGTACAGCATATGGTTAATGCAGCATACTTGTTTGTAGCATATTCTGTCCAATAAGCAGAACTGTTATTGTTTTGGTTAATAATAATAAGTGTACTCATACTACACCCGTCTCAAAGGAGTTCTTCCTACGTTATAACATATAACTATACAATGATACAACATCTGGTACAAAAAACATCAACCATCCGTTATTGCTTTGTAGGAAATTTGGCACACTTTATTTGTTATTAAACAAATTTTGATTACCCTTTTATAGATCTTAAATGCAAAAGCTAAAATTCTACAGTATTTTTTCTGTTGTCACATTTAAAACTGTCTCAATTAAGTTCTGCTGGTGCAACGTTCTTTTAAGCTTTGTCTGGTTTTTGAAAAGCCAGAACTCAAGTAGGTCATATCACATCCTGTATTGAGGAGGAGTTGATAGCTGGGTGGCCAAAGGGCTAGACTGTGTAATCCAGTGGCTAAGGTTCAAATCCAGGACATGTCAAGGTGCAGGACCATTTTAAGTGGTTCCCAGTCTACACCTGTGCAGACTCATAAATGCCTGTCTGGCCTTCATGTGCACGGCACACATTAAAGTCACGGCACATGTTCAACAACCTATGTCCACCTTTTGATCAGAAGACCTGACAGCCAGTGGCAGGGAACACACAGACAACACATCATGGTAGCAGAACAATTAGAAAGATGACTGCAGCTACTCCCGAAGTAGGAGATGAGATGAATGGGAAGTTTTTTGCAACGGTGGGTAGTGGGTTAAACATGCTGATCACTTACGTCATATCTCTCCGCAGTTCGGACAAACTGCTGCGTGACGGTGCTGCCCTCTGGCAGGTCAACGACGATGTACTTCCCTTTGTCCGCTCCCAGCTCATGGCGAAGGATGGCCTCTTTCTCGTCCGCATCTATGACATCATCAGAGCCGTCTTCCTTCTCCACCTTGGTGACAGTGACCACCTCCCTGTTCTTCTCCCCCTGCTTGCTGGGGGGGTGGACGTGAACGGTGATGACCCTTCTGGCGCTGCTGAGAACAGAACACACAACACCTTATTCATCCCATCACCGCAGATGACACTGTCAACTCCCACATGAAAAGCACCTAAACGCAATTACAATAAAAAATGAAACAAACATGCAACCGAAAACAAATCTTCACAATGTGCAAAATTATACAGTATCAGTCAACACATATGTGTATCATAGCATCAACACGAGGCTTTCACTCACCAATGCCACTGTCCCTCTGACCACAAAATGTTATGTGGGTCTACAGGGCTGAAAGGAACCCGGCATGATAAAGTTTTCAGTCAGACAGCAGCCACACCTCTGAATGTGTCAATGCTATGAATCGTATGATACACATATATGTTGGAAATGGTTTGGCAATGATCTTGTTCATGCTACACCAACAGGGTACAAGAGACAATGCCCCAGTTCATGCTTTGGACGAGTAAACATGACTGCACATGGACAAGCAGACAAGGTGTGTGTTTTTTCTGCTGTCTAAACATGACTCTACACAAATAAGTAAATTTCTTCTGGTTTGGCTGTATTAACATGACTGCATGAAGTTAAAAACAAGGAGATGCTTGGTCCCAGTTTTGCTGTATTTACACAACTGCACATATTTAAAAAAAAGACAAAACGCCATGTTCTGCTATATTTACCCAACTGCCCACAGAGAGTGACTTTGCCCTGGTTCTGCAGTTTAAACAGGCTTGCGAAGACACACATGAAGGTACCGTTTAAACCCACCTCCATGAAGAAAAGTTGATCAAGGTACTCACCTCTTGGTGTAGGGAGTCTGGGTTCCACTGGTAGTGTACTTGCCACTCACAGGTATGCCCTCCTCCTCCTCTGACTCATCATCATCCTCGTCCTCGTCCTCATCTTCCTCTTCCTCCTCATCAGACTGCGAACTGAAAAAGACCTTCTTCGATGAGCCGGTGGCTTGGGACTGAGTCTGCGAGTCTCTGGAACTTCCGCCAGGCAAGTTAGTGCCGTCCTTCCCATCAGTGTCTGTGGAGGTGGTGGTGGTGGTGGCAGCAATGGACGAGGTGGGTGTCATGGATGTGGTGGCTGCATGTGTTGGGTGTTCATCCGTCTGACTATGGGCCGGCTGGGATTCCCCTGAAGATGTACCAGGCTGATCTTTGGCTGGATCACTGTCTGATGATGATTGATCTTCCACGGAGACCTCCATGTCCGTCAGTTTGCTGGTCATGTCACTCTGCTGGCTTGGCTTTGCCGGGGATTGCTGACAGATCAAGGATGAAGGGACAACAGAATGACAATGATCCATGACGCAAATATTAAACTGCACAAGTCAAACAAACAACAACAAAAGCTCCTTTGCAATGTCACGACAACTGACATGAAGCAAGTTACCTTTTCCTCAAGCATGCAGCCCACACAGAGCCAAGAAAAAAAACTAACTCTTTAAGTCCCCCTCCCCACACCCCAACACACACATATTTCTTAACATCTGATAAGAAATCTGGCAATATTTTTGGGATGCAATTAAAAGAAGTATAAAATATTTAAGTAAATGTGTGTGTGTGAATGCACAATCAGGCATGAATATCATGTTTGTTCACTTGTGTTGTTACAACACAATACTTGCTAGACAGTTCAGTAGAAAATGCAGCAAGTATGTCCATACTTCATGATTATTCCAGTTTACAGCACAGTCCAGTTAAGAGGTGTCAGATGCCAAGATTTACCAGCCTTCCTAGCAAACTTACCTCAGTGCTGACGATGATGTGCTGTGCGGATGAAGATTGCAGTGATGATGCCGTCACATGCACAGTCATCATTTTCGGTGTCTGCTGCGAAGACTGTTCTGGGGGCAACGACTCTGAACTGGAGGAAGATGGGGATGACAGCTGCTTGGGTGATCTCTGCTGCATCATCTGTGAGGTGACAATCTTCTGCAAAGCAGGGGGCAGCTGGTGGACCTGCTGAGCGGAGATGACCTTGACGACCTTGCCTGCAGCAGCAGCAGGATTTTTCTTCCTGTCAACGAACTCCATGACTTTGCCAGCCACTGCAGTGAGCTCTTTTCTCTCCGCCAGCACGACGGGGACCTTTTTGTTGGCCGACACTTCCACCATCGACATGACATCTCCCACTCCTGCCTCTTTCCCCACCGTGGTCACCGTGGTCAGTTTGCCGCTGCCGGCCCCTGCAGACGAGGTGGGCATGACAGATGTGCTCTGACTGGCAGGGTTTCTGACGATGAAAACTGACTTTGACACGGACGAAGCCTCCGAGCTTTGCTGCTTCCCGACAACCCTTCCTGGAGTTCCTTTCTCCGTCACCAGGCTGTGGCCCATGGAGGAGATGTTGACCACCCGGGGTGGCCTCCCTCCTGGCTGCCCAGACACCACAGCCACCTCCACAACAGAGGCACCATCCGCCAGGCCCGCCACACCGGACGCATCAGACCCTGCACCGTCATCCACCGACAGAGGAGTGGTCTCACCCGCCAAGGTCGCAGTTTCCGCAGAATCTTTCACCGACATTGCTGAGCCCTGAGCCGGCAGCATCTTCTTTGCCGCTGTCTCACTCGTGACACTCTCCACTGGGTGTGCACCTGTGTGGACCCGCACTGCTCGTGAGCTGGTGATGGCCACGGTGCGGGTTGCCATGGCTGTGGGTGGAGTCCGGGCTGGGGTGGAGGACACCACCACCACAGGAGGCGGAGGCGTGGAGGTGGAGGACGAGGACAGTAAGGACGAAGTGGTGGGGGTTTTGGCAAGCGGCTGGGACTTGCCAGCTGGGGGTGTCGGAGCTCTCACCGTCCGCGATGAACCGAGGAACGCAGCTGGAGTGGATACCGGGGGCTGTTGAGTGGAGGGGGAGGAAAGCAGAGGTGAGGCCAAATTTGGAGACAGCTGTCCAGCAGCTGACGCTGGCTGAGTGGCACGAGGCCCTGCAGCGGACTGAGCCAAAACAGCTGGCGACTGGCCTTGAGCAGTTTCTGCAGGCCCTGCATGTGGGGCAGCTGACGCTTCTGTGTCAACATCTTTGTTCGTGACTGTCCCACTCTTGCCTTTAGCAGCTCTGGAAAAGATATAATATTCAAAATAATTCAACACCAGTAGGCTCATGCATGTACACACACATCCCTGAGTATGCATGTGTGTCATATGTATGTATATGCACACACACACACACACACACACACACACACACACACACACACACACACACACACACACACACACACACACACACTACAAATTCAAACAAAAAAGCAAAGAAAAGCAACGTGAAATGGTGGAGTAGTGTAGCATAAACTGGAAAAATAAAATATATTCGGCAAAAGTAAACCTATAAACAGCCAGACACCATTAAAAACAATTTTGTCACCCTAATCCTGAACATGCAAATTGGTTTCAAAATCATTCTGTCGGTTTCACATGCACGCAGCTATAATTTATCTATGAACGATTTAGGAGCCAACAATACTTTTTAAGTGCTGTCCTCTGCTCCTTGCTTCCTCGCTCCATCTTCCCTGGTGTCCTCACCCGTTTCTGACCGCTCTCATCTGAAAACACACACAAGTAGGGAACATCCTGACATTCAAGCACTAACCATGCCAAAACACCAGCACAAGTCAAAAACATTCCTGCTTAGCTAATTAATGTCTTGAAGCACCTACTGTTGTGTCATGAGGTCACGACCCCAATGGCCAGGTCACATGCATCCAGTACTCAGGTCAAGGAACCAGGGTGGGACTTGGGTAGAGAATGATTAGAGATTTATAAACTGTTTCAGATAAAAATACAATCCCTTGCCCATGAGAGGCTAAACATAGCCACAGTCTGGAGTTTGCTTTATCTAGATCACAGGCTAACCTTTTGGGATACAATTACAGGACTTTTCCAGGAAAAATATAGCTTTTCAAGGACCTTGGCATCTCATAAATTAACAAAATCTAGCAAAAATGTGTTTACAAGTAGCACACAGTGGATCTCACTCATATACAGTGAAAACACTATCACTGACATTCTACTTACAGTTACATCTACTGTCAGCTGTTTCATTTCCCAATGTTTACACTCTTAAACTGCAGTAACACTCGGAGGATTCTACTGTAAATGTTGTACAAAATGACTTCCATTAAAGTAGAGTACACAGAGCCAAAGAAACAAACCTGAAGCACCAGCCCCACAACCCAAACCACGGATTACTAGAAATGAAAACTCAGCACACTCATAGAAAAACCATAGAAAAGTCTGATCCAAGCTGCTCAACTTCTGATGTAATTATGCAGCAGCAAGTTGCTTGGTAACCTTTGGCACTTTCTGAACAAGGGCAGCAGTATGTTCAGAAGACCAGACACCCTCATACTGAAAACTACAGTTGATGCTGTGTCTCACAGAGATGACCGCTCAACAGGAACCAAACTGCCAGCACCTGTCCCTCACTGCAGTTTTTGTCATAAGACATAACTAGGCTTCTTAGACCTCTGCATAGTCTTTACAACAAAAAGTCTCCGAGCTGTGAAAAACACACACGTATACAGCATGTTTATAAGCAAATCTTCTTTGTCTGTAGACTAACCAACTACACCTATGAGGTTCTTGTTCTTGCTGTTGCAGTTTTAGTCAACATGTGCAGCCAGAAAGTGAGAAACAGGGTTCATTGGGCTGGCTGTCCTAATGAGGCTATTCTGAACTGTATCTATGTATTCACTTATGGAACAGTCTCTAGTGCAAAATTAGATCATCAAACACACTCACATCTCTTAAATCATCTTTGAAAACGAAATCCCACCCCTTCAAGCTATTCTAGAGAGCGTACGTGTGCATCTGTGTATGTGTGGGCACGTGCGCATGGTTCTTTGCTTTGCATTTACTGTAATGGATTACGTGCTCCAATTTGGAGCGTGTGCATTTGTGTATGTGTGGGCATGTGCACATGGTTTTTTGCTTTGTATTTATTGTAATGGATTACATGCTCCAATTTGGAGAAACAGCACTTAAAACAGCACATTAATAATAATATTATCATTATCCTGTTGTATTTTTCAAATAGGTTTTTATATAGACTACATAAACATAGAAGTCTGGCATTACCTGAACTTTCCTCTCTCGGTCTTTTTCGCCCAAAGTCTAACTCCATGTCTTGAAAGCGCCGGTTGGGCACAACCCCACGACTGCTGCGCCGAGGGCTGAAAACCTCACCACCGCTTCGCTCCGTTGGCTTGGGCTGTGGTGGAGCAGTCCTCTCCCCACCATCTTCTGCACGAACAGAATAGATCTTCTGGACACAGTCTTCTCAAAAAGAAAAGAAAATAAAGACAGAAAACAAACAAAAAGAAAAGAAAATCTTAACAAACAAAAAGAAAAGCGGCTTCCGGAAAGTGGGACAACGTGGGTTGTTTGACTTCAGCTCAAAACAGCAACTAACCAGCTGAACTATTCTTCACAACTTGTACACCATTTGACTGCTGAATAAACTAAATTTAGTATCCAGTCGAATTGCAAGCCATGCGTGACGTTTCATAACCAAAAAAACGAAATTGAAAATACACTGGCCGTTCGTAACGGACTGTGTCCAAATTTCCGATAAGTTTAAAGATCGTCTGCTACCGTCCACTATTGCATTCACTGCAGATCTTTGCTTCTCTTATTTGCATATCAATCGCGCACCGAAAGCAGTCGATGTTTTTACTGAGGGCATTTCCGTGTTTCATTTTTTTACCCAGAAGTAAAAAATCTAAAACTTTGTCCATTTGTTAAGAACGACCTTTTGCAAATTTTATCGACATCGCAAACATTTAATTACTGCTGACCGCTTCTAAAACTACCACTGGCCTTCCTGTTGACATCACATGGCCGCTTGTCACTGACAATGGTTTCAACGAAGGGGTGGCGGTGAGTATTCGGACTGTGTCCGGTTATTTTGTTTTGTTACGAACGTCCTAAATGTTACGAACGACCTACATAATTGTCGAATTTCTGTCCTCATCATATATTTTCTCAAACAAATGCTTTCTTAGCCACCAGTAAGTGATATAAATGGCATTGGTAGTGTGCTTTGTTTATTTCATCGTATTATGGCGGGAAGGGGGCAATTTCAGATTGTGGACACAGTCTGTGACTGTGTCTGTGTTACGTGTGTCCAGGTGTCTTTTGTTACGTTAGTCTGCAGTCCGTCTATGTCTGTAATTATTGCTGATTTAGCTAAGCGGTTGATTTAAAAGTTGAAATTGCTCACAGCTTACCTTTCAAGTGGTTGTTTACAAACTTTTACCCGAATGGAGGCTTGTGCATATTAAACAAGTACTCTGTAAACTTTGTAGCAGGTGAACGTAACATGGGCACAGTGCTACCCCCCATCCCCCTTTCCTTTGTTTTGCAGTCTTATTTTTGTTTCCTTTCCGCATTAAATGTAATAGTTGACTTGCCACTGTAAATTTATTTTTATCTTTATTGATTAACTGTGTATGAAGGCCGACTTTGGGGGCCGGTGGAAGGGGGGTGGAGGGGTGGTGAAGATTTTCTTACAATTAAATTTATTATAAACATTTTCACTGCTCTTGTATAAATAAAGACTTTTGGTATGTAAGGGCACTTGAGGATTGTTACAGTCCAAAGTACATGAAGCATTTTTCTGTTTTCCTTTTTTACATCCTGAAAAATTTAATACAGGTACCTGACTTAAAGATGCCATACTTTGTGACCTGATCGCATTTTTAATGTGTTGTTGTTTTTCTTTTAGTTTTAGTAAGCATACATTAGATGACGTCTGTCTGTCCCTGGTATTCAAGTCTGTATTAAATTCTGTTACTTTTGATAACTGTGGCAGGTTCTGGAAGTGTGCCAAGCAGAAAATCATGTATGGATCCAGTTCTTCACACACAAAAAGGAAGCATGTTCTTCAAGCCCTCACCACCGGACTTATCTTATTGGGATTTCTTGATTGCAAACAGAAAAAAAGTTTCCCTGACACAGAGTGCAAAGTGAGGCAGCAGTTTTTCACTGACAGTGATTGACAGACAGGTTTAGTTTGAAAGGATGTCGTTTTTGCGTGTGTGTGTGTTGTTGTTATTGCTGTGTGTTTTTTTTTTGGGGGGGGGGGGTTCTTGTCCTAAAGTTTTAATGTGATCTGCATGTTCAGAAAGTTGCTCCTTTAACCTGTCATATCATACTGTTATTGTGCCTAGATTAACTACAGTTGTGTACTGTTTGTTCAGTCTGGGTGAAATAGTATCTTGGTTTTCATAGACTGTGTCCACTGCCATAGTGTTACGTTCGTCCACTTAAACAAGTTGGAATGTGTGAATATGCCTCCTGCCTTGCATTTTTTTTGCATTTATCATTACAGTGTATACTATGAAATAAAGTGTTCCTTGTTTGAAAACTTTACTGAAGTTGTTCTATGTTTGAAATGATTATTTGTAGCACTAGATTCTTGAGCGCAAAATTTGGACACAATGATTATATAATACTTACATTTAAAGCAGAATTTGTTTGTCCTGCCTGCTCTGATTTTATTACTAGCAGCTACTTAAATGCACCAGAAGCATTAAAATTGCATACAAATGGTTTTTCTCTGTATTATTATGACATTCACTGTGTCCATTGTTACAAACGTCCACACCTGACGTGACCCCAGTTTTGATGCCATACAGCACACACTTGGATCAAAACCATTTTTTGATGATGGAAATAGTTACTTGAAACATACTACTTTCTAATGGTAAGACTGAAAACAGCTTACTAGGAGTTTGATTTTGAGGCAGTGCATCCCACTTTAGATCACGACCTTTTGTCACAGGCTCATATGTATTTCTCAGTCAGGACTGGAATCTTAGTGTCTTCTAGGGCAAACTGGAATCCTTTCATCGGTACCAATTAGAACTCAACTTTGTCCTAGTACTAAGTAAAACCTAGAATAAGCCATACTAAATTACTATAATATACTGGCCAGTGGCAGTGCTTGCAGCAGCTGTTATTTTCTAATCAATATATTATCAGTCTACCACTTCAACAGTTCATTCAAGCCAATGTTTGTATTGCAACTGTTATTTTCTAATCAGTATGACAATTCAATAATAAACAATTATATCAGTAATCACTTCAGCAGTTCAGGCAAATGCTTGCAGGCAGAGCTCTGTCAGTTTTAAGTCAAGATCAAAGCTTGTGATGCAAATTTGCAACACACCTTCTGATTTCTATCAGTATCACTATTACTTTGGAGTTAATGCTAAAGTCTGTAAACAGTGTAAACTGTAATGACAAAATTACAATATAAATATAGTGACTTTATCAGTCTGACAGTGACACATGAGTATACCTTCAGCCTCTTTCACATATTAAAAACTGAGACGCATGAACCATTTGAATGCAATCTGACACATACCTTCCACCACACTTTTTTCACCAGTCTTCATTTTGGATGCAGAAGCTGCAGGTTGATCACCCTGTTCACTCATCATCATCTCTGCTTTGTCACCCGACGCCACACCAGCCACATCTTTCTCTGCTTTCCTGGGCCGCCCCCTCTTCCTGGGGCTGGCAGCTGGAGCTGGCTTGTCTGCAGCTTCTGGCACCCGAATCTGCCGCTCAGCGCTGGCTTTAGATGAAGCCCCATCACCTTCAGCAGCAACTGCTTGGCCCTTTCTGTCTCTTTGCTGGGTCACAGGCGGTGATGACTTGGACTCGTCAGCAGATGGCTCACCACTTTCACTGTTTTTCTTGTGTTTCTCTGTTTGGGATGCACCTTAACACAGATGGGGGAGGGAGGGGGTCTTTTAAATCACTGGGGTAAGTTAAAATTAAATACCACATCACACTATGTCCCCTGGAACATTCAACTCATATCTAACTACTCTAACTCAGTAGTAATAGTAGTAGTATACTAGTAACTGAATATTATATAAAAAAACAATGGGAATATATTTCAAATACACATATTTGTGTATGCTACACTGATGTACTGCTACACGGTAACACATACACACAGTTCTTCAAACTTCATTCAAATGGTCAAGCAGACAAAAAGATTAATGTTCCATTGTAGTGTACAAAAGTTATATCAAGTTCATGACTAGCACTGTAAATGTGATAGTGATACACATATATGACATCATTAATAATATACACCACTATGTTGAATAACGTTTACTGGGTGTAAAACACCAAGTGAGTTACTTACTTACGTTGAATAACAGTTCACACTTCAGTTACTTATTTATTATTTACGGTAATAACAAAACAGCACTTACCCGAGTTTTCATCACTTGTTTTTGCTGGCGTGTCACGGCTTGCTGTTGATCCTTTTCTGTTCCGAGTGCCTGGCATAGCTGTAAAGTAACAGGAAGTTATGATTGCCACTCACCCACAGATGACCCCACTTGTGGTTTGGACTGAGAATTATGCGATTACAAGCACCCAGTTGCCGGACTTTTTCCGTTTTGATTTTGGATGCGTTTCTGCTGTGTGTTTCGCTGGAAGCGTACTCGTGGATAAGTCTAGAATCATAGTTACATCTGGCAGGCATAAAGACTGTAATGTCGACAAAAGCGACAAGTAACTAAAGTTGTAGTCTGTAAAAAGTGACATAAAAAATAAAATACAAAAAGCGAAACAAGACTCCGTCTCTTGACTGAAGAGTTCAAAAGCACAATCTTCAAAACAGGAGGAAAGAAATAGCAACATGTCGATTTTACCTCCACGGGGAAAGATTGTACCCAGCCAACTTCGTGAACAAGTGCCCTTGAAAAATGCGCGTGATCACCGAAATCTTGGCTAGTTAATGGTCGTTAGTGAGCCTAAATCTTCAAATTTGTTGGCCAAAGTAGTCAAAAATGCCCAGTAGCAAGAAAAAATGGCGGAGCGTTTGACTAGGCATGCGCAAATATTGTTGCCGATCGACGTGCAAGGACAACAACTCCTTTAAAATCCACGAAATTTGAGTTTTAGGATTAGCTCCCCTTTAACGTAAACTGAAATCTTAATAGTATGTCAGCAACAACACCCCCACCCCCACCCCCATCATGCTCCCCCCGCCCCTCCCCTACCCCCTACACACGCACGCTTGGCTGATCTATTTATTACCAATTTTGCCTCCTAATTTTATTTCTTGATGTTAAACACCAAATCTTGATTGCTGCAAGGGTTGGGTATAGGCAAATATTTTGAGAACATAAAGTTATGATGTATACTCTTTTGTGTACTTAAAAAATAATTTTAAAAAATTGCAGCATAAAGCTTATTACATGAAATCAAGAACGAAAAATCATACATAGTCTAAACAAGTCTGCACATGGCTTAGAAACGGGCCAACAACAAACAATCGTACACTATAGTGGGAAAACTTCTGAAATGGGTGGAGTGCATATGGGTTTTTCCAAGTGTATAGATACCATCCTGAACTGAATTGATATAGCAGGACAAGGGACACTAAACAGTTTTTCATTTAAGCTGAACTAGTGACAGGGTGACACTGAGTCCATCACCCTGAACACATTCATAACCATGTTCAGTGCCATTCACATGTAACGCATACAGTCTTCCTGAGGATAACTTCACTTTAAACAGTTTAATTACATATTAATATCAGGTCAGTTGCACAGAGACAATTAAATGTAACCCTGAATGTTGTGTGTGTGTGTGTGTGTGTGTGTGTGTGTGTGTGTGTGTGTGTGTGTGTGTGTGTAGAAGGAAATTATGAATGAAATCAGTAACTGGAATTAAATTTTGTTCAGCTGCTCAAAGATTCTAGCTACAAATAACTATATGGTCTTTGAGGAGATGAAAAATGATCTCAGTAATAATAATAATAATGGAAATTTGTAAAGCACCTGGAAAATGATATCCAAAATATATATATTGACAAGTGTTCAAGCATAATTATGCAAAAGATGCACACACACACACACACACACACACACACACACACACACACACACACACACACACACACACACACACACTGTACAGACTGATAGGAGTGAAGGACAATGTGTCTTAACTGAAATATTCTGAGAAGAGAAATGTCTTGAGCTGGCTTTTGAAGGAAGAAAGAGTAGCAGAGTTCCTGATGTCTTGAGGGAGATTGTTCCAGATGTGGGGGCGAAAGTGTGAGAAAGTGTGAAAGCCATGGGTTTTGTGGTTGAAGCGTTGGATTTTGAGCATGCATGTGTCTGATGAAGAGTGGAGAGAGCAGGAAGAACTGTAAAGGTGTAGCAGCTCAGAAAGATAAGAGGGAGCGGAACCTGTGATTGCATTGAAACACATGCAAGCAGTTTTGTATTTTATTCTTTCAGAAATTGGGAGCTTGTGGAGTTGCTGTGGGAGAGGTGTGCAGTTTTGATGGCGTAGAGCTCTGAGACTGAGACGTGCAGCAGTATTTTGGACTTTCTGCATTGGTTGAATTACAGAGTTTGGAGTGCCCATGAGAAGAGAGTTGCAGTAGTCTAA